>CAUYLG010072977.1:0-168834 GCA_963573385.1 Cacajao melanocephalus
GCCTTTTTGCACTGGTTTCTTCCCATTTTTGTGGATTTATCCACCTGTCGTCTTTGTAATTGCCGACTTTCAGATTGGGTCTGAGTGAATGTCCGGCTTGTTGGTGATGAAGTTTTTTCTGCTTCTTAGTTTTCCTTTGGCAGACGCCCCTTCCCCACAGAGCTTGGCCTTCCCGGGTTCAGCTGTGTTTGCTGTGAAACTCTCAGTCCTCAGCGTTTCCAATTGCTGTTCTCCTTGCGGGGATGGGACCAGCCGAGCCTGACTCACAGGGCACCCAGTCACGTATACTCTGCACTGAGAAGCGCTGCGCCGCGCTGCGGCGCTGGCAAAACAGCTGCGCCAGTCAAAAGGGTCGCGCTGGCGACCCGTGTGGCTCCTCCACCGGGAATCTCCCAGTTTGTGGGCAACAGAAATTCGTCTGAAATTGCGGCGTCCACTCGCTCTCTGCGCTTTCACTGGGACCTACAATCCTGAGCTGTTGTTAATCGGCCATCTTGGATCTCTCCCCGAGTGGTAAAAAATTTGGGAGTGTATTTACTCCCCTTCTTCTCCTAATTTCTGTCTAACCAATTTCTTCTTTCTTTATTAGGTAAGAGATGGGGAGAGAAAGGCAAGAGATGGGAAGTGGAGGGGGAAAAAGGGACAGGAAGATTTTTTATCAGTCGAAATGTCATAAGATAAAATGGAAGCCCTTCAGACCTGAATTGACATCTTATTCCATTCCACCTGATTATTCAGCAAAAATAAAAAACTTCAGCTGACTAACGAGAACCAGGTGTCACCCAGATCTTCAATTATTCACTTAAGGGCCCACGTGGCACTGGAGGAGCAGGAGAACTCTTCCCTGGCTCTGTCAAACTCTAGGCATGGAGAACACAGAGGGTAGGTCATCTGTGCATTTCCAGCTTTTCAACAAAACCAACTTTTAAAATTGACTAGATGGCCCCCAATTATTAGGAGACGTACCATAAACAAGTTATGGAATACTCACAGCTTTATTAGGGATGGCAAAGTGGAAAATGCATTGGAGTGAATAAGAGCAATTTTGTTCCAAGCCAAATTCCTATTTAAAAAAAAAGGCAAATTAGAGAATTATATAGAATAAATTAATTTCCATTCAGATCAGAAACAATTAACTTATCAAACTGCCCTTCAGATTAAGATACTAGTGGTATGAAATGACTAATGAGAGAACTTTAAATCAAGCTTGTTAAAACCAAAGAAACATGATTTAGGTGGATATTTTGGTTTTTACTCTTTCTAAAAGGTTAACTTTAACACGGTTGTAAAATTTTATTAGGGCCTTTCTAAAATGAGTGCTTGTAGCAGTGTGGGAAGGGACAGAAATTTTTGAGTCTCTTCTTCTGACAAGCAAGTAAGTTTTAAATTATAAAATGTCCTTGAATATATAATGAAACTCAAAAAAATTTGGGCATATCACTCATGTATGTTAGGCCTTGAGAGAAATACAAAGATGCTTTCAAGAACATTTCCAGGAAGGATACTGACAAGTAAATTATTAACCAGAATATGAATAAAATAGTGGCCAACATATGTTAGAAATAAAATTATTTGATAGTAAAGAAAACTACAGTTTATGGGGAAATAAAATTCACTTCCCATGTACACATAATGAACTGCAGATAATTAAGTAGGAATAAAACCTTTTGCAAAAACTTCTGTAGATAATTTATCAGGAATAAGAACTACACTTTTAAAAAGGAAGTATGAAATTAAGATTTTTTTTTAATGACTAACAGGGGTAACATGTAGGCATTTGAGTTGAGAGAACTGAAAGTAAACAAAGTCAACTTTTCTCAAGTGTTTATGATATTGGGCTCCAGGGTTACCTTAGTACATGATATTCACAGAATATTTACATTCTCATTTTAAAGATTCCTTAGGGACCTGTCCTTCTTTCCTGGAGGAAACTGGAAGTCTTTTCTTTGATTCCAGAACAGAAGAAAATTGCAGTTAACAAGGGGAGGAAACGTATGGAAGGTAGAAAAGCTACAAATGGCAGCTGGGCTTTGGGTAATTGAGTGAGAAGACTGTCTTTTGTTGAGCTGCTCAAGAAATACATGTCACTGAGGTGAGCAAGTAATACCATCTGTCAGAGTCTTTTTGGCAGCTTTAAGTAGATCATGGTGCCCTGGGAGAGGTTCACAGAGCAGAATATCTGGAATATAGGCCAAGTCCTGCCATGGTGCTTAGAGTGATTTGACTGGGGTTTAAGTAAATATGTGAGAATTTATATGTTCAAAGGCCTGTAATTCCTTTTCAATTCATGAGCCTGTGTGCTGGAATCCTCCCAGAAGCCCCAGAAGAGTCATTTTCTGCTTTCCTGCTCTGCTGTGTGCCTGGGGCTGATCCTGCAGGCTGCATCCCCAAAGCTCCCTAGTGGCCTCAGTTGTATTCTCAGGAGAAGCCCCAGGAGGAAAGGGAGGTCAGGGCATGCATGGTCTTCTCTTCACTGTTTTGGAACTGTATCTCTCATGGCAGCTACAGACCTTCTCAACTGCTGCAACACTTCTCCATTCTTAAGCTCTTTCTGTGTCCTGGAAACATCATTTCCTCCCTGTGACTCTAGCCCCTGATGTTACTGGTTTCTGCACACCCATCCTTTGCTTGTTCCCTGCCAACACCTATGTAAGTGTCTTTTTGTTTGACCCATCTTTTTTAAAACTTTAATTTAATTTTAAGTTCCAGGATACATGTGCAGGACATGCTGGTTTGTTACATAGGTAAACATGTGCCATGGTAGATTTGCTGCACCTATCAACCCATCACCTAGGTATTAAGCCCTGCATGCATTAGCTATTTATCCTTATGCTCTCCCTCCCCCTGCCATCCTGATATGCACTGGTGTGTGTTGTCCCACACCCTGTGTCCATGTGTTCTTACTGTTCAGCTTCTACTTACAAGTGAGAACATGCAGTGTTTGGTTTTCTGTTCCTGTGTTAGTTTGCTGAGAATAACAACTTCCAGCTCTACTCATGTCCCTGTAAAGAACATGATCTCATTCCTTTTTATGGCTGCATAGTATTCTATGGTGTATATGTGCCACATTTTCTTTATCCAGTCTATTATTGATGGGCATTTGGGTTGATTCCATGTCTTTGCTATTGTGAATAGTGCTACAATGAACATATATGTGCATGTATCTTTATAAAAGATTGATACACAGATGCGCGTGCTCGCACAGACACACACACACACACACACACACACACACATATATATATATATATATATATATATATACATACATATATATTTTGAGATGGAGTCTTGCTCTGTCGCCTAGGCTGGAGGGCAGTGGCGTGATCTCGGCTCACTGCAGCCATTGCCTCCCAGGTTCAAGTGATTCTCCTGCCTCCGCCTCCTGAGTAGCTGGGATTACTAGTGCCCACCACCAGGCCCAGCTAATTTTTTTGTATTTTTATCAGAGACAGGATTACACCATGTTGGCCACACTGGTCTCATACTCTTGACCTCAAGTGATCCGCCTGCTTCGGCTTCTAAAAGTGCTGGAATTATAGGTGTGAGCCATCGCACCTGGCAGAATGATTTATATTTTTGGGGGTATATATTCAGTAATGGGATTGCTAGGTCAAATGGTATTTCTGCATTTCAGCCATCTTAAATGACTTCTGTTTCTTGCTAGAACACTCAAAGGCTATATGCTTATTTTCATAATAATAATAAGGCTGCATAGTTACAATGTGCCAGGTACAATTATGAGGGTTTTTTTTTTATACAGGCCTTAATCTCATAACCCTCACCACAACCCTAAGAGGTAGATATTATTATCTTCATTTCACTCATGAGGAAATGGAGATACTGTGTGATAAGTCACTTGAGTAATAAATTACAGAGTAATCTCAGGAGCTGCTATTCAAATCCAGGCACACTGACTGCACAGTCCCTGATCTTGTGCTCAGAACATGTTTAAATTCTTAAGTAAATACGAAAAAGCCACGGCACTAGACCCTGGACTGGAAATTTTACTGAAATTTGAATTTATGGAAACCTGGAAAAGTTCTTATTGTTTTCAGGTATGGCGTAGTCTACCTGATGACAGTGCTGAGCATTAAGTTCTATCGTAGAGAATGTGCAAAGTGCATCAGAGTGAAGTGGGCTCAAAGATAGAAGATCTTGTTCTTGTAAAATGGGTAGGGGGACAAGTCATGGGTGGGGAGGAAGCCCATAGGCAATGGGAATAGGAGAAAGTGGGCTCGTGTGTCAGGGACCTGGGAGTGTGTGGGGGAGAGATGACACTATCAGGAGGTTGGAATCATATTTTGAAGAGTGGTGTGGGGAAGTTTGGTCTTGATCTTGAAGACAACAGGGGAATAGTTAGAAAGTTTTTGAAGCAGGAAAATAATGGGATTTGAGTTTTATTTAAGAAAGAGTAAGATGAATGGGTAGACAGATGACAGAAGGACTGGTTGGGAGGATGACGATGATCCAAACGTGCCATTAATGGGCCTGCAGTAGAGGAGTGAAGAGGATGAATTGGAGTTGGCACAGTTTGGTGAGTAACTGAATGTGAGGTCACAGGGGAAGGAGGAATTCAGGTGGATTCAAATATTTATTCTTCAAAGCCTCTGTCACATTCTTTTGGTATCTTTATATATCAGCCTTTTAATATAGAACTGACTTTTGGAGTAGCCAGAAATCAAATCAGGTGAATAAGACAGGTAATAAAATTATTTTCCTTTTACACTTATTTTTTTTTAAGTAAAAGCACAACACAAGTAGATTTCAACCAAAAGTAAGGGAAGGGCAACACAACAAAATTCAGAACAAGATGTTATTAAGGTAAACTTTTGGGAAAAAGTGACTCTTAAAAGTAAAGTTAAAGTCTTTTGAGGAATAGTATTATTTTACCAAACGTATACTCTCTTAAGTACAAAAAACAACTTTAGAAGTCAGCAAAAGAAAGGTTTTTAACACACGTACTATAGTTTAAACGTTACCTATCATCACCATTCATCAAAATCATGTTGAAATCCAGTTTCAGTATAGAAAAATTTTAACTTTTGTTTCATAAAATAATCTGCTGGTAAGTTTTAAAAAAAAATTAATATATAACATTTCAATCATAAAATGGAATTAAACACAAGTATTTACAAATTTTAGTTGCCTGGGCAACAGAAGTGTTTCCTAGAACAGCCGTGTTCAAACCTCAGTGCACTTGTTAAAATGCAGATTCCC
Source organism: Cacajao melanocephalus (assembly GCA_963573385.1). NCBI lineage: Eukaryota > Metazoa > Chordata > Mammalia > Primates > Pitheciidae > Cacajao > Cacajao melanocephalus. The sequence goes on from CAUYLG010072977.1 coordinate 5,221, forward strand.
AGTCCCCACTCCAGAGATTCTAACTCATGAGGCAGATAAGGGTCTGGAGTGTGTATTTTTCACTCTCCTCCAGGTGATTCTTAAGCACTTTGAGACACACATTGAAAAACTTTGCTTAACCAGGAAAAAAGCAGGCAGATAGAACAATGTGATCATCCCATCTTTGCATGTAAAATATTTCCTGTCGATTCCAGGTTGTGGATAGAAAACAGTAGGCTAGTCAACGGCTTAGCCTCCTTCCTCTTCATTAAAACCTTCTGCCTGCTGACTGGTAAAGGGCATAATCGCAAATTTGCTACTTTTAGATTGATTCCTGGAAATTGACAGAAGCAAAATACTTGCTGTTTCATAGCAAATACATGCACAAAAATCCAACCAGAATAGTACACAATGAAAAAAAAAATATTAGGGGAAGGCCCCAAAGAGAAAGAAAATGCTCTGTGCTAGGGAACGCGGTGGGCGGTGATACTCACAGAGATCGGAGGCTAAGCAACTGCTGGAATGTGTCAACTTTAATTTCGTAGATTTCATTATGTCTTAGGTCACTGAAATGACAGGGTGGCAAAGATTGATTTCAAAGTTACTGGTTTCAAAGATTACAGATTTCCGATAACTTTTATAGAGGGACTACCTGCCCTCAATCAAAGGAACACATGAAGTATATCTATCAAGTGACTGATTTTTGTTTGTTTAACAAAGAACATTACCATTTACACACTCAAGTATTGTGCCTTTCAAAGGAGCTAGTTCGCTTGGGAGGACATATAACCATATTCCAAACATGCAATCATCATTCAAAACACTGGAGGACTCTTCTCCTAGTGCTGCCTTCTGAGCCTTTCTGGGATTCAAGGGTCTTCAGGAGGGTCAATTTTTTACCTTTTGCAGATGGATTTGCTTTGTTTTTCTCTCTTAAGCACTGAAAGGCATTGAGAGAAAAACTAAATGTGAAGAGATAGATGGTTAATATTGCTTTGATCAAAACTAAAGCGTGACTATAAAACAACAAGGCTGATGTTTTGCAGGGTAGGCAATTTTAAGAGAGGAATTCTAAAGTGTTTCATGCATAAGTAGCATCCGTAGCACCTTAAATATGACAAATACGGCCCTCCTCTAAAGATGACTATTGTGAAACAAACACACCAACAAACCTAAGTTCCAATATATCAAAACACCACTCATTGGATATGTAAGTTTGGTTGTACTTGTAAAATAAGAAAAATTTCAAAGCCCAAACACACCCAATTCACTAGTACCCTAAGTTAGAAGGAAAAAAAAGCAGATATATAATAAATGTTTTACTAATATTATGATACAGTTCATGAAAAATAATACTATCTGTGTTTCTCAACTTTCTAACCACCCTGCACAGTCACACCTTGTGTGTGTAAGAAGGAAAAGGATCACATGTCTCCCCAGTGAACCACAGGGTAAATGAACCAATGACCCTGAGAAATGAGAGTTTTGATTCTTGATTTTTGCTAGGTGACTTAGAGACTTCCAGACTTACATTTTCTGAAGCTTTTGGCAGACTGAAAAACTGGGTAAATCTTCTAATAGGTTGTACGACAGATCTCTGAAAAACAGAAGGTGCAAAAAGGGAAAATCTGTTACAAATAAATCGTAAAGAAACATGCTTTGCTCTCCTTTTCCCTCCAAGATGTTATATCTCCCAAAGGCAGACTCTGAACATGTTCACAGCCCTGACATGGAGGAGGTACTATTGGATTAACCAGTAGATTTAAATGTTTACTGAAATGTGACTGTTATACTTCTTTAATTGATTTAAATCATTTACTTAATGAATTCATTTATATTTTGTTAGCAATGCTCTACAGTGTTCTAGCTATTATCTTACTGCAATGAGTACAAATAATTAAATAATTGTGCCTCTTTCTCTAAGAGTTGCTACATCTCTACAGCTAAGATAAATTATTGTTGTTTCTTTTCTGATCAACTCTTTAAAAAAAAACCTGACAATTCAAAACATAGCGGGAACTTTGAAATCAATCACCACAAGAAGGAGGCGGGGGAATGGAATCTAAGGAAGTCTTCAGCCAAAATTCAACAAATTACAGAATAACAAAAACATCTGGACATATTTACAGCATAATATAACTAATCTAAAGCAAGCCATCATAATTTGCAGAAAGCTTAAAAGCAAAGAAAGTTGGTAGATAATGTAACGTAGATATATAAAAGCAATTTTGTTTTATGTTTTAAAAGTTATCAGCTAATCAGCTAACACATTTTCATGTCTGATTCTAATTCTTAAAACCAGATTACCACTATGCAATGAAAAAAACATACTGTTTTCTAAGGGGCTTTAAATTATTCTTATAATTGATTACTTTATCCTACATTTATTGAATAAATGGGATTTATAAAGGAATAAAGTTTATTTACTCCACATAAGTAGTACAAATAAAGCTGCTTTTAAACCCAAATTTGTAACTTTTTAAAGGTTTGAAAGATTTTTCCCCCCACCCAATACCTCTAAAACCTCACACCTATGCACAAATATACTTGATTAATACTGTGGCATGTATTTTTGAAAAGTAAAATGTAGTAAAATGGGCACACATATTATCAAAGCTGATAATTGGTTTACTCATCTCTGCAGGCTGCAAAGGGGGTAATCCTTCATTATCTACCTCTTAATAGAGGGAACATAAAACCTTCTACTTAACTATTTTCAAGGCTAACATTGACTAAGCACTTTTAAAAAAATATTATTTTATTTTAACTTCTGGGGTACATGTGCAGGATGTACAGGTTTGTTACATAGGTAAAGGTGTGCCATGGTGGTTTTCTGCACCTATCAATCCATCACCTAGGTATTAGGCCCAGAACGCTTTAGCTCTTTTTCCTTGATACTTTCCCCCTCCCACTCTCCCCTGGCAGGACCCAGTAAGTGTGGTTCCCCTCCCTGTGTCCATGTGTTTTCATTGTTCCCACTTTAAGTGTATTACAAATGAGAACGCGTGGTGTTTGGTTTTCTGTTCTTGCATTAATTTGCTGTGAGTAATGACTTCCAGCTTCATCCATGTTCCTGCAAAGGACATGATCTCATTCCTTTTTGTGGCTGCATTGTATTCCATGGTGTATACATACCACATTTTCTTTATCCAGTCTATCATTGATGGGCATTTGGGTTGATTCCATGTCTTTGCTATTGTGAATAGTGCTACAATGAACATACATGTGCATACATTTTTATAACAGAATGATTTATATTCCTTTGGGTATATACCCAGTTATGGGATTGCTGGGTCAAATAGTATTTCTGGTTCTAAATATTTAAGGAATTGCCACATTGTCTTCCACAATGGTTGAACTAATTTACATTCCCACCAACAGTGTAAAAGCATTCCTATTTCTCTGCAACTTCGCCAGCATTGGTTGTTTCTTGACTTTTTAATAATTGCCATCCTGACTGGTGTGCAATGGTGTCTCATTGTGGTTTTGATTTGCGTTTCTTTAATGATCAGTGATATTGAACTATTTTTCCTATGTTTGTTGGCTGCATGTATGTCCTTTTTTTGAGAAGTGTCTGTTCATATCCTTTGCCCACTTTTTAATGGGTTTGTTTGTTTTTTTCTTGTAAATTTGCTTAAGTTCCTTGTACATTCTGGATATTAGCCCCTTGTCAGATGGAAAGATTGCAAAATTTTTCTCCCATTCTGTAGATTGTCTATTCACTCTGATGATAATTTCATTTGCTGTGCAGAAGCTCTTCAGTTTAATTAAATCCCATTTGTCAAGTTTTGCTTTTTTGCAATTGCTTTTGGTGATTTCATCATAAAGTCTTTACTCACGCCTATGTCCTGAATGGTATTGACTAGATTTTCTTCTAGGGTTTTTATAGCTTTGGGTTTTACATTTAAGCCTTAATCCATCTTGAGTTAATTTTTGTATAAGGTGTATGGAAGCGATCCAGTTTCAATTTTCTGCATATGGCTAGCCAGTTCTCTCAATACCATTTATTAAACAAGGAATCTTTTGCATATTGCCAAGCACTTCTTACATAATGGCACCATGTTTATAGCTTTACTTGAATTATCTGGTTTAATCCCTGTGGCCACTTTATGAGGGTAACACTATAATTCTACCCATATAATATGAATGACTTGCCTAAGATGACCAGCTAGTAAGTGGGGAAAGTTACACATAGCCTGTACGGCGGGCTAAGTAATTCCCATGCACATGATGCAAAACTAGTCTTGTACAGTGAAATTTCCTCATGTAACAAGTACTCAGTGGATGCTTCAGCCAAATGGGGAGAGCTCTCAGACCTATACCTCCAGGAGAACATAAAGCACCTTGTACTAGAGGTGAGGCTCCTGGATTCTAGTCTCAACTTCAGCTAATTCTACTTGGTTGATACACTGGCCAAAGCATTGGTATCTTTCTCAGTTCTCCTAAATGCGAAGACACTGCTTTGCAGGATCATTGAAAAGAACAAATGAATATTACAGGTAAAAGTGCTTTGAAAATGAATATTATAGGTGAAAGTGCTTTGAAAATTCATATACTATGAATATTATGGGTATTCCTCCTGGCTTTTCACATTGCAACTTGAGGAAAGAATAATGGTTCCAAGGAAGTGAGAAGGATGATAAAAGCTAACACTGACACAGTGTCCCAGGTGCTGTTGTAACTGTTTGACATGTAGTCATTTCATCAGTCCTCACCAGAATCCTCTGAAGGAAGTGGCTAATCTCCCTTTTATTGACTGGGAAACTGAGCTCCAGGAGGAATAATAACGTGCTCAAGATCCTGTGCTGGCATATAGGGAGCCTGGGTTTGAATCAGAAAAGTTGGCTCTAGAGCCTTTGCTTTTAATGTCATTTTGCCAGTCAGCCTCCATTCATGCAGTTCTAGACCTGAGTGGTTACCACTCACTATGTGACATAGCAGAGACAGATGCAGTTTAAACACTGCCTCCTTACTTACTAGCTCCAGTATGTAAAATCCTAATCATATAACTGAGCCAGTTTTCTGGAGAAATGAGGATGATTATGCCTATTGTGTGTGTGGTAGGCAGAATTCTAACATGCCCCCCCCCCCAGATTTCTGCCATCTGATATACACACACTTTCTCCCAGTTATTCAATCAAACTGATTGTATTTGAATTCAAACTCTGCTTTTTTCTTGCATTGCACTTTAACAAATTAACTTCTCTAATTCTGTTTTCTTATCTGTAGCTACACCTCATGAGGTGGAGTGGGGTGAAGAGGAGATTTGCTCTATATTCCCCTCCTTCAGATGTGAACTGCTGACTCCAAGGTTACCATGTGGTGTCACTGCACCCACATATCATTGAGCAACTGGAGTCTGAAGTGACACACAGGCTGGAAGTGGGAAAAGGCAGAATAACAGTGGCAGCCATTGCCTTTCATCTACTTAACATTCTGAGTGCTGCTAAGTAAAGCTTGGTGCTCAACTGCCACAGGTACCTTCTATGTGAGTGCAGAGCCATGTCAAGAGACTAAGAATCCTTTTATTAAGTCCCAACAATGCTTGAGAGGATAATTGGGTTGAGTGAGAGTTGAGGGAGAAGGCTGAAAATGAAAGGTCAAATCTCCTTGATTTCATATAAACTACTTTTTTTAAATAACACATGGAAAAGGCAGAGGAAAAAGTCCCAAGTCAATATAAATAACATATGCAAGCTGTTTAACCATTACAGGAAACATTAGAACATGGCACTGACAACTATACAGAAAGAATGTTTGTTCACCTTTATCAAGGATTGTATGAGTCTGATATCTCAATTTTTGATTTTGGCATCCATATTGGGTGATTGATCCATTACGTTATTTTGTTCTGCTCTGCAAAGCCTTCAGAGGGGGAAATAAAGTGATTTTGGCCTGTTCATATCTTTTCTGAAAGAAACGTGCCAACTGAAAGTCTAGTGGGAGCTTGTTTGGGACTTAGAAAACAAAGGGTATATTACCATTGTCACTAGGATCATGTCAGAGAGCCTGGACCAAAGAGGGCAAAGGAGGCCTGACCTCCTGCAAACCAGCAAGGAAAGAACTTTCTCCTCTTTGAAATCATTATTGAAATCATGTCTACCATTTCACCCCTAAATGGAAGTTGCCTGTTTACACAACATTATTGCCTTACTGATACGCACAGCACTTGGAGATTAGGTAACTGATTGCAGACAGTTTGAGGAAGAGAGGAGATCTGTGCTCCAGTTAAAGTCCTGTTAAAACACAAACCAGACATAATTATTTCATTCAGGCATCACACAGTGACATATTTTGACTCACTGATGTTAAGACTGATTAAGCTCTAATGGCAGTGTATGTTCTGGGCAAAGTCAAGAGTCTACTCAGTACTTACAAACTCTCCAGGTTTGCAGTTCCAGTTAAGTCAGGAAATTCAGTTATTTGTGAGGCACCATTCAGAGTCCTAGAAGGTGGAGTATATGAGTATTAGTGGCAGAAGATTCTAGGCAGGGGTAATATTTATTGCTATTTTCAAAGCACTTCAACCTACAATATTTGTTTGATTTTTCACAGCAACCTTGTAGGGGGAAGGTGATCCATAGGAGACATAGAAACTTACAGTGTTCTTAGTTCAGGTAAATGTTGAAAAGCAGATCTCCCAACAAACTGGATGGGATTGTCATAGAAATGTCTAAAAGAAACCCAAACAGCAATTAATATCTTAGTATAAAATTTGAAAGACGAATATCTGTTTAAAATTTGAACAAATACATTAAATGTATTTATGTAATTTTGATTATACTGTTTTACATAACACCCGATTCCTTGATTTCAGGCAATCCTCAAAAGTGTTTTGACTCACAGTATGAGGCTTTTGGTAAGGAATCTGTACTATATGAAATTGAAGATTTCTGACAGCAAGGGGAGATGTGAGTGACAGTTACTAAGGAAAAAAGCAAGTGAACTGAATACTTAAGAGTTTCCCCTCCCTCCAGCATCTGTAGAATATCCATTGAGTGGCAAAAAGGTAATTCAAAGTACTGGCAATCATATCATTAATTAATGAAAGATAAAGTCTATCGATATCTACTGAAGGTTATTATATCTGCTGGTCACCATAACATACACAAGAGACTCATCAAATTATTGGAGAGGAAATGAGCTACTCTGGCATATTTCTAACATTGAAATTTTCTTGAATTAATTATTGTTTTAAAAGGTGAGACATTATTAGAATTTAAAAAATATTTTGTTTTACAGATGTTTTCAGTGTAATAGTATTTGAACTGCCTGGTCAATGGACTGTCATATACTTTTTAACTGAGTCATTCTTCTAGTTCAATTAAACTCAACAAATTTTCATTAATGTCTACTATGTTTAAAGTATGAGGGTAGGTATGTGGGGATTTAAAGATTGATTCATTAAAAAGCTGTCATTGGGTAAGTACCTGGGCCTGGCATTATACTAGATACTGGAGTTTGAAGAAGAATGATAAGATGTTCCTGCCATAAGGAAGCCTGGAATCAGTTGGGATAAAGCAAATAAATTACAGCATATCACTTTTTATTTAACAAAGCTCTTGCATATATATATAGGTCAACTGATCCATGCAACAACTTTATAAGATTCATAGTGTAGATACTATTTTCTTCACTTTTGGAGGAGAAAATTGAGGCTCAGATACCTTGGCAAGCCCATTACCTCCCAGAGTCTCAATTTTCTAATTTTTTAAGCTAAGATAATATCCCTTAGTGGTAGGGTTTGCACAAGAATTAGAAGAGCTAATGCACATGTAATATCTGAAACAGAACCTGGGATACAGTTGTTACCCACAAACTTAAATCCTCTTCTGTCCTCCTGCCCTCTGAGCTCTTCTTTTCTCTTGGAATTAACCAGTAAGAGAAAGAGCTAGAGCTGGAATATGGGACTTATGATGAAAAAATGGAGCTTTCCTCTTAATATCTTATTAGCTCTTAGCTATATCATATACTTGTATGCATATAATAGTGTTCACATACACATACGTACGTATGTATATATACACTGGGCAGGTATGAATATACATGCTTATGTGCATAAGGCAAAAGTATCATAAACACACATAAGGAGTTTTAGGGTTCTCAGGAGGGAGCTCTCTCATATGTTCGAGAGAGATTATAAAAAACTTCAAGAGGCATTTGAAATAGGCCCTGAAAGACAGAATTTCAGGAAGCATAGTGAGAGAATGGAATTGTAAGAGCAAAGGAAATAAGAAAAAAGCTTTGTTCAGTGAACATAGCTTAGTGAGTCTGGTGTATGACAGGGTGATTGAGGAGAGCTTTGGGGAACTGGTTGAGAGGGTTGGTGTGGCCTTAGGCTGTGAATGTCGGGGTGAGGAGTTTGCATTTAGTGTAAACGGACATCCTGAATGCATGTTTCACAGCAGCAGTAACAAGATGGTTGCTGTGCTTCAAGGAAGATGACCTGCACCAACAGTGAAGGGAGGGAGGCCAGCCTCCTGCAGCCTGGTGGAAATCTAGATGCCATGGCTGGCAGAGAGGCTGGTGCAGTGGAGGTCAGGAGGGATGGAAAGAATGGGGACTACAGAGGTGGAAATGAGGACTGGGTAGGCAACTGGACAAGGAAAGCATTCACAGAAATGCAGGCTTGGAAGAGATGGAAACAGATGCAGGAGGAAGGAGGGGAGAGTTTCAGGGAGAAAATGGTCAATACTGTCAAATAGTGGATAGAAGCTCTAATGCATATGGAGAAAGGCTGCGAGTTCCTTAGGGAGTATTAGCATATCAAAAGACTGATGAAAAACCAGGACTGTGGTTGCAGAAGGAGGAGCAAAGGCAATGTAATTTGCCAACCTCTTAATATGCAAATAATCTCTAATGAGGACTAATGTTTATTGTCAATACACTTTAAAACTCTTAGTTTGCCAAAATATTGCCAGAACATTTCAGAAACAATGAATGGTTTTTTCTTCCGGTTGTCAGGCCTAATTGGGACTTGATGCTCGTTTGTGACAAATACCACATGGTTCCGGAAAGCCCCTCAATCCAGTTGGCACAGGACCAACATCTGCTGAGAAGCATGTCTAGAGTCATGCTTAACAGTTGTCCTTACTTTCCTCCTCTATATTCAGGCCTCTCATTCACAACCTCAGGCTTGATGGTGTCCCAAACCTGCCTCTAAGAGGAGCCTTCTGTCTGAGAGCCAGCTTCATACTAATAACTATATATCTTCATTCTTCTGTATTAAATGTGAAACATAAAATTAGTTATACTTAGTAGTTGTAACTCTATTTTATTCTTTTGTTTCTGCTGCCCATGGTGGACTTCAGAAGTGTGATCATAGCTCACTGTAACCTCCAACTCTTGGACTCAAAAGATCCTCCTGCACTGGCCTCCCAAAGTGTTAGAATTACAGGCATGAGCCACAGTGCCTGGCCTATTTTATTCTTTTTGGCATATAAATCCTCATATATACCTTTCTAAAACATCATTTATCTTTCTAGAATTACATCTTAGTTTGTATAGATGTGAATGCTTAGGTGTAATAATGAGTAGAGACAGAGACTTAGCACAAACCAGTATAAAACCCCTACCATCAATTTAGGCTGGAGCCTACTGCTGTAAAAGACATCTACTTGTATATAATAATTTATATTTCTAGTATACTTGGGTTCAAGTTCTCAATGACTATGCAGACTTCACATTAATGCTCTAAAAATCAGTTTTATTCCTTAGAAAACAGAGATAATCAAAAGCATTTTACAATGATATCTAGCACATCTTTAAAATTATTATTTTAAAGATACCTAGCACATCTGATGATAACAAGCATAATGTGATCTTTAAAAAAGTCTTTTATATTATTTCAGTGTCTAGCTAGAACCTGGCAAAATGCATGCATATATACTTTTCTGTATAAACTCTTAGATTGAATGAGACAAAACTCAGGCAAATATAGAATAATCATTGTATTTAAAGGTATAATATATGCTATATTTCAGGATGGAGAAACCAAAAAGCATTATGGTCACTTACATTGTAATAAGGGAAGGGTTGCCTACAAACGCTTTCTCAGGTATCGACCTGATGTCGTTGCTATGAAATCCTCTAGAAAGAGAAAAAAATTATGAAAAATTATATGTGGGGTAAAATTATTTAATAGAGTCCCCCACCCTGACCACAGTGGCAATAATCAGAACATTCAGTAACCAGAAGACAATGTTAAATTCCTCTACACATCTTGAAACTTATGTGCCCTTATTTGCTCTGTAGGGGAAAAATAATCACATGCTGTCATCCTAAAAGAGAAATAAAGAATCTGAAAATAATAAACTTCACAAAAACTTACAATCGAATGTTATAAGAAGAAAATCTCTTTATATCCAATAAAGCATCATTGTATAAAAGCATGAGAGAGTGGAAACTGTTTTTGGAGAGATTATAATCACTCCTACTGACCCCATTTGAAGCTAGAAGACAAAATTGACTTAAGCTGCAGTGAAGTAAAGATTTAAGTAGTCTCCTTTGGAGGACAAAATTTTCTGACTTGAAGAAAGGTGCCCTGGCTCATTGAGTCTGTTAGCTGATTGTCATCTGTTGTTGATGTTGTCTGAATAGCAGAGAAACAGATTCAGTGATCTTTGGAGCTTGTTTGAGCCTATGGCTGTATGAGGTGAGTGACACTCTCTGGGCTGCCTAAACCTATGCCATGAAGCCAAGCTAAGCCAACTAAGCCACACATGGGGTTTGCTGAGTCAGAACACCCTAAGGGTTTTTCTTATAAACAAGCTCCACTGTGTCTCCTTTAGCTGTATGTCTTGCTTCTTACTGCTGAGGGAATGAGGTTCTATGTTTATTTTCCTTTCCAAGCATTAGAACATTACTCACATAGGTTATTTATCTTTTTAGATACAAAAAAGTTAATTAAATTGTATCATCTAAAAGGCAGTATATGCAACCCAATGGCTGAAAGTCAGCTTTACTTTAGTAAAATTGTGGGTTTTAGAATTAAATAAGATTCATTAAACATTTAAAAATGAAAGATAGTTGCCCCTTGAACAAAATGGGTTTAAACTGCATGGGTCTACTTTTTTTTGTTGTTGTTGAGACAGAATCTTGCTCTGTCTCCTAGGCTGGAGTGCAGTAGCACAATCTTAGCTCATTGCTATCTCCACCCCTCTGGTTCAAAGCAGTTCTTGTGCCTCAGCCTCCCAAGAAGCTGGGATTACAGGCATGTGCCACCAGGCCCGGCCAATTTTCGTATTTTTAGTAGAGACAGGGTTTCATCATGTTGTCCAGGCTGGTCTCGAACTTCTGGACTCAAGCAATCTACCTCCCTCGGCCTCCCAAAGTGCTGGGGTTACAGGCATGACCCACTGTGCTGGCCTGCATGGGCCCACTTATACGTGAGTTTTTCTTCTGCCTCTGCCAGGCCTGAGATAACAAGACAAACATCTCCACTTCCTCTTCCTCCTCAGCCTTCTCAATGTGATGACAGGGATGAAGACCTTTATAATGATCCACTTCCACTTAAGAAATAGTAAATATGTTTTCTCTTCCTTAGAATTTTTTAAATAACATTTTCTTTTCTCTAGTTCACTTTATTAGAAGAATACAGTACAGAATGCATATACAAAATATGAGTTAGTGGACTGTTTATATTATTGGTGAGGCTTCTGGTCAACATTAGGCTATTAGTAGTTAAGTTTTTAAGGAGTCAAAAGTTAAACGTGGATTTTCTACTGTGCAAGGGTTGGTGTCCCTAACCCCTAGTTGTTCAAGGGTCAACTGCAATATATGTGAATGCAGCTCGTAGTTTACTAGGCACATACAATTTGATTCATCTATTTCTAAACTTATGCAACCCAGAAATGTTCAAGTTCTTAGAAATGCTCAGTAACTAAATTCCATTTTAGTTCTACTACTAAAAATCTATAAATCTATAAAATATATAAATGTTAGGAGAGTATGTATGGCTTAGAAAACGAGAAAAAATACGGCTTACGGAAATATATGTGTTTATTTTATATATATGTTAGAGAAACCCAGAATAAATAAAAAATATTATCTGATATTTGCTAGAGATAGAATCAATTGAAACATATTTCAAGTGTGCTTTGTCATTATTTACATAAACTTAAAATTTTCTAGCAAGTCATATTATGTAAACAATCACATGTATTTTTAAATACATTCACAAAAGTTTTCTCATTAAAATTGTCCTAAATACTTACAGTTCTTTAAGGTTGGAGAGTGTCCTAATTGCAGTGGGGAATTCATCAAGGTTATTATAATTTAAATCTCTGAAAATGAGTAAATAGTATTTTCAGGTTTTTGTTTAAAACTTCATATATACTCTATTTACAAGAAAAGTTAACATACTATTCCAATGATCCCATATCACAGATGGAAGTTCTTATTGCTTTTCTTTTTGGGAAAAGATTCTCTTGGCTTGCTGACTACCAGCATTCTGTGAGTACCTGCATTAAAATGGTCATTTGACTAATTATGAGAAATTTGAGAGTCAAGGCTCAATGGCACTGGAACATCTGAAAAAGAAAGGGAGTGTGGTGCAGTGGCAGTGTTAACTTCTAAGTAGGAGGGATGCCTCTTTGGCCAGGTGTTGATGGCTGGCTAATGAGCTCTTCAACTCAACCTGGCTCACTAACTGGCCAGCATGAATTTGCACTCCTCAGGGCTCCTGGATCACATCCCTTTTCTTGTTCCCTTCTTACTCCTTTTTGACATGACATTTTGCAGGGCTGCTTTGACCCTGACTTTCACAGCCTAAAGTCCAGGATGAACCTTGCTTCTGGAGAGGTTTATGTGAGACAGGGTACTCTCAGGAAGGACATTTGGTCTAGAATTTCTTCAGAGTCACAAAGGATTCAGAAAATAGGATGTTTTCCTTGATCTGTGCAGCAAAGCTCTATGTTATCCCTCATGCCCAGAGATGAAGCGGTCAAATTATTTCGAATCATTAGTTTTTGTATCTGTTACAACACAATTGGCTTTTCAACTTCATTACTCACAGGTGCTTTACAGACTTACTCCACCTTATATCTAGATCTTTGTATGAAAAACTAATTGCCTCCTGGTCTCTGGGAATGGTAAATTTCCCAGATGACGCAGAAAAACCTTTCTGTCAGGTGATCAGATGTGGTTAGATCTTCCTCTGTGGAGAATTGCTATTTAATTTTAAGAGAAAGATAATTTGATAATTTGACTGAGTTAAACATGAGTCAAGGTTCCTACTTGTCTGGCACAAACCATTCTTAAACTATACTGCAGGCAGGAAACGCGTGTCTTTTGCAGACATAAATTTTCTTCCTGTTTGTAAATCTCTCCAGACGCTCTGTTTTGATTAAACAAGGATTGGGCCCTTATAAATTACTTGGATTTCTAGTGAGGGAAAGGAAAAGGCTGGAAATAACCAAATTACTTATCCTCTGTAGCCCTGGGCAAGGTAGGGGAAGGGGAGACAATAAGACTCACATGAACTTTTCCCTGACATGTTTTGCTCTACGTTATTTACATGTAATCCCGGGTCCTTACCCCAAACATTGATGGAAAAAAAAAAAGACTATTTATGGAAATACCTATCAAAGCCCATCTTGTTTTTCATTCCTGTTATTGTTCAAAAGGGCTAGAAGGTGATTTCCATTGCTAATATTTCTGAGTCCAGCCCTGTGTAGGTAAGAGTCCTAATTTTTCCTAGCAGCTGATGGGAAGTGCTTGTCTATGCCATTAAGTTGACATAAAGATCCTGCCTGGACAAGTTCATCTTCGGCACCTAAGAGGAAACACAGGGCGACTTAAATGACCCTGGAAAGAGCTGTTAGTGCTCATAAGCTAGAAGAATACCACCAACCCAGGGTCCCTCAGGAAATTAGTAACCTGTGTCTGGTTAGAAGCTAAACTGATCATAAACAAATTGCTAAGCTCTGTATGTAAATGAACAGTGGGCCCCAAGGCCACAGTAGAAGTGGTCTTTGGTCTTTTTCTTTTGCAGTCTTGCTCAGAGCCAGCATTGCAGATCCAGTGCTCTGTGTGGTTTATTGCATTTGAGTATTAAAAATGTGAGGGTAGGGATGGGGACATGGCTGCAACCGCCCTCCTCTCCCAGCACACTCAGGACCCTCCCTGCCTGTCACCTCACTCTCATTATACCTTTCTCACGCAACAGGGCAATGAAGAGCAGCTCCTCCTCTGGGAAAAGCCTGAGGCCCTGGTGTGGCCCACAAGAACCTCCGCCTTGGCTCTGTGAGAGTATCTAGGATATGGTCAGCTGGCTGAACTCTATTTTTACTATAGGTACCAATTAAGAACAGAACTTTTGACTTATTCTTTGGAAGTAGTATATGGTCATAAATATGAATTTCAGAATCAGACTAGAGGAGGAAGCAAATCTCAGTTCTACTGCTGACTAGATATGTAATAACTTCACCTCACTAGAGCCTAAAATGGGATAGTAATATCTGCTCTCATAGGATGGCTGTAAGAAGTAATTAAAACAATGTATGCCAAATGCTTAGCACACTATTTGATTATACATATACTCAATACATAGTAGCTATTATTACTTTTCACTTTTTTTTCTTTTTTTGAGACAGGGTCTTGCTCTGTCACCCAGGTTGGAGTACAGTGGCACGATCACAGCTCACCGCAGCCTCAAATTCCTGGGCTCAAGTGATCCTCCTGCATTGGCCTCCCAAGTGTAAGGATTACAGGCATGAGCCACCACCCCCAGTCCCTTTTTCATCTTTTGAATCGCTTTAGCATGAGCCATCACTGTTTCCTAATGAGATGACTATTCATCTGAGATTGAAGATGCAGGCATTTGCCTGGTCTGCATCCTCTCGTTCAGCAGGGAGTACCAGCCTCATGAATAGTGAGCCTGAGTGATCTTTGACAGAGACTACACGTTTGTAAGCAAACAGTCACTGCTGAGTAGAGAACATCTCATTTAATTTATAACGATTGTAACTGATTTATCACTCTCATTAGATTAAAATAAAATCCCAGTTTTATTATTTAGCTCTGTGGGGTGTGTGTGTGTAAGATAATGCCACTGTAAATATCTGCTCAAAGCTCAGGCAATAAACCAAACCAAACAAAGTTTGACTTTAAGCCTATTTTGATTCTTTCAGAATATTCATGAAAAACTGAAAAAAAGGGAAACAAGGTCAACTCACAAAGTCTCTAGGCTGTGGAGCCCATCAAAGCATTTCTTTCCCAGGGAGTGGATTCTATTGTTATGGAGATGTCTGCAATAGAATATTACAGATAGTTAGGAAGGCACACTGCACATAGCAAACTTAACATTTTGATTGCTTAAATCCAAAGAAACTTATACTGAAGAATGCACTAATTATAAGAAGCTAACTTAAAAAAAAAGGCTATATGCTTCATTCACTCATACCACAGTTGATTCTATATCATAGAATTTAAAAGCCAGAGTTTTTTACCTTTTAGCTTTGGGACATCAGGGTGTGTATAATAATATGAGTAACATAATCAATATAAGAAAGTTCAGGGTTCAAGGCTTTTTTTTTTAACTTTTAAGTTCAGGGGTGTATGTGTGAGTTTATTGCATAGGTAAACTTGTGTCATTGGGGTCTATTGTAAAGATTATTTAATCACTAAGGTATTAAGCCTAGTACCCATTAGTTATTTTTCCTGATTCTCTCCCTCCTCCCACCCTCCACCCTGTGCTGGTCCCTAGTATGTGTTGTTCCTCTCTATGTGTCCATGTGTGCTCCCATCATTTAACTCCCACTTCTAGGTGAGAGCATTCAGTATTTGGTTTTCTGTTCCTGTGTTAGTTTGCTAAGGATGATGGCCTCCAGCTTTATCGATGTTCCTGCAAAGGACATGATCTTGTTCTTTTTTATGGCTGCATAGTATTCCGTGGTGTATATGTACCACATTTTTTTCATCCAGTCAATCGTTGATGGGGATTTAAGTTGATTCCATGTTTTTGCTATTGTGAATAGTGCTGCAGTGAACATACACATACATGTTTCTTTATAATAGAATGATTTATATTCCTTTGGGTATATACTCACTAATGGGATTGCTGGGTCAAATAGTATTTCTGTCTTTTGGTCTTAGAAGAGTTGCCACACTGTCTTCCACAATGGTTGAACTAATTTACGTTCTCAAGGCATATTTTTAAGCATAGTTTGATCAGCATGGCTTTGGGATGTAGGATGTTAAGCAGAGATACTGACCATCATTGACAGCTGGAAGATAGATAGCAAGCACATTTTCTAATAAAGCTGAAGGCATGTAATGGCTACCTTCCCAGGGCGGGGGCACAGGTCAACAGGAAACAATGATTTCAGTTACAGGCAATGATGATCAGATTTTTCTGCTGCCCATGGAGATTAGTTATCTTGACATGGTATTACTGTGTATAATTATCATCTTTGGCTCAATTGGTAAGTCAGTTAGGTCAGAGCCAGTGAGAACAGCTGTGCACAACTGAAAACTGGACCAACTCCCAAAAGGATTTTAAAAATGGGCTTGAGGAGGATAGGGTGAAAAAGTATAACTGGATCTCTGTAAATCCATTTCCTCTAGGGGAGGAAAAGAAATTAAAGCACATACCCAGTTTTTGGTGGGTCAGTAGCATCATCTTTATATGTGAAATTCAGCATAGAAATTTGTTAATATCATAAAAATTCTTTTCCTTCCATGCTAAGATTTTTGTTCTAATAAATAAATTTTGGTTTTAGGTGAGATTTATATAAGATTCATTGAGGATCTTCTACATGCAGCATATGAGGAAGGGGATTGAGGGGAATCTAAAAAGATGAGTAAGATATTGGCCAGCCCTCAAAGGAGTATATACTACAGTGCAAGAGACAGACATATCATCAAGTGGAATGATTGAAGGAAGCGGTGGGTCAGTGGGTGGGCATGGAGCAAAGAGAGAGTTAGTGAGAAGAAGCCTTCGTCATCGACTGGTTATTATATTATACATGTGGGGGTCATACTGCTACATTCTTAAAGAAGACTGATTATTTTTCAAACTGTTACTTGTTTGAGAATCATTTTTGATTCACTAAAATAATGAAATCTAGACATACGCAGGTGGTGGGCGGGGGGGGGGAAGCTGTGCAAATGTATAACAGGCTATCAATTAAACCACCTGTGCAAAAATTACAACAGTGAGAAAAATATGACAGTGAAAGAGATCTGACCTATCTGACTCCATGTTGCCTTTAACCTCCTAGCTGCCCTTGTCTGTTCCTGGGCGTAGGCTGAACTAACTTTGGGAGGAATTTAGTTTATAGTTTAACTTTGAAGCAAAATGATAACAGTTTCTCTCCAAAATAAACTTGCTCCTTTCCTTGGGACCAGACTGCCTTTGTAAAAGTAACAAATTAGCCACAGATTAGAAATTATGGTTTAGGAGTCATGCAACCAGAGGCCACAAGACTCCTAACCTCCCCAGTTGCTCCTATGTATAACATCGCTATTGTAAAATCTGAGATCGGTGTTCAAGATATTTTTCAGACTGTGTATTCTGATAGATCAGCTGGAACTGCCCAGACGGGTAACCTGGCCCACCTGGTCTTAAGGCCCTCACCAAGGACTGACTCACAGCATGAGGACAACTTCAACCCCCTACGATTTTATCCCTGACCCAACAAATCAGCATTCCCCATTCCCCAGCTCCCTGCTAGCCAAACTATCTTTAAAAAATTCTTGCCTCTGAATTTTCAAGGAGGCTGATTTGAGTAATAATAAAACTCTAGTATTCCATTTAGCTGGTTTTATGTGTGATAAACTTTTTTTTTTTTGAGACAGTCTCACTCTCTCGCCCAGGCTGGAGTGCAATGGCACAATCTTGGCTCACTGCAACCTCAGCCTCCTGGCTCATGGGACCCGCCCGCCTCAGCCTCCCTGGTAGCTGGGATTACAAGCGTGTGCTACCCTGCCCAGCTAATTTTTGTATTTTTAGTAGAGGTGGGGTTTTACCATGTTGGCCAGGCTGGCCTTGAACTCCTGACCTCAAGTGATCCACCTGCTTTGGCCTCACAAAGTATTGGGATTACAGGCATGAGCCACTGGGCCTGGCCTTGTGTGTTACTCTTTATTGCAATTCTCTTGTCTTGATAAATTGGCTCTGTTTGGGCAGTGGGGAAAAAGAACTCACTGGGCAGTTACATTATTTGTTCTCACTTCTCTTTCCTTGGTAAGGGTTCAAAAAGTTCTTATTAGATAAGAAAAATATCTTTCAATTTGACCTGAATTATCAATTATTTTTTAAAACAAGGAATTGTTATTAACTTAGGTTACTATACTAATTGTATAGTGCGGTGACTCCTTGTGCAATATGCAATGGGCTCCTCTAAGGCAGAGGTCATATTTCATTATCTTTGTATGCCCTTTCGTGCTTGGCATCTAGCAGGTGCTCGATAAGTGTTGTTTAAGTCATTTACACAATTGGAGCATTTATAAGTCATTTTGGGGAGGGACTCAGGAGGTTTTCCTCCCTTAAAATGTCCCCATTTAAACTTTGAAGAGCCAGCATTTTAAGGCCAAGGTCTTCCAGTGACTTCAGAAACTGTTAAAAGAGAGAGCAAAATCAATAAAACTTACAGAACTACCAAGCTGGAAAGGTTTCCAAAGGCATAGTCTGGTATGTGGTGTATTTTGTTCAGGGCCAAGGTCATGGCTTGCAATGCTGATAAACTTCTAAAAGCCTGGATGGGGATTTCTGTTAAAGCGTTGTCATCCAGCCACAGGTGCCTCAGGGAATGCAGGCCACTGAAACAGCTGGGCGGCACATAGTTGATGTGGTTAGCATCCAGACGCCTGTGGAACAAAGAAAGCAAGAATGGAAAAGAGAGCAAAGCCCAGACAGAAGGTCAACTTTGCAGAAAAACCCTTCCCATGTATGACAGACAAGAGTGGAACAGGGCTTGGGGTCCCTGGGAGCTCTGCCATCTGGAGCATTTCCTCTCTGGATGGGCTATCCTTCCATTCATGTGTAGACTGTTGCTTCCTAGGTCCTCTGGCTCTAAAATTCCATGGTGCTATGAGTCTCTTCCAGGACTGTAGGTAATGCTATTTCATGCATGGAAGTGGCCTCCCCTGAGGTATGGAATTTCAGTGTGATGATCTTTTAGTTTCTTTCTGATACTAGCATAGAGATACCCTTTTCTTCCTCCCACCCTAAGCCAAAGGAATTATCTTTGCTTTCCCTGACTGTTTTGAACATACTAAACATACTAGTCTACTAGTTTGTTCGGTAAGCTCTGGGAAAATATTATTTAGTATTTGAAGGAATTGAGTAATTTTTTTTTTAAACTTTAAGTTCTGGGATACATGTGCAGAATGTGCAGGTTTGTTACATAGGTATACATGTGCCATAGTGGTTTGCTGCACTTGTAAACACGTCATCTAGGTTTTAAGCCCCTCATGCATTAGATATTTGTCTTAATGCTCTCTCTTCCCTTGCCCTCCACCCTCTGACAGGTCCTGGTGTGTGATGTTCCCCTCCCTGTGTCCATGTGTTCTCATTGGAACTGAGTAATTTTTTAAAGACTATTAGAGACGTGCCTCAGAGAGATGACCCCTCCCTTTTTCTTAGGACAGCGCTGAAAACCCTGAAAACTGCCGGCATTCTTGCTTACCCTAACCATTTGTGTGAAGCAGATGTTTGTTTTTCTGACATTTTAAATGAATAATAAAATTAACAACTTTCCAGCTTTTGCTTCCTTTTCCCACACTCCATTTTTATCTGTTTTAAAATGGGGAAATACATCTAAAAATAAGTCTGGTTAATGAGCTGTTGCCACCTCAAAGCCAGCAGAGGGAGTGCATACATTTATTTTGCCCCAATCCAACATAAACAGTGGCTATAATTTAAAGGTCTTAACTTTTCTTATGGAAGTGACAAAAGTCACATCATTTGCAATTTTCTGTAAGATGCATGAATAATAGAACCACCATCACTCAAACTATGCTTCCAACAGCACTCACTTGTTTTTTCCTAATCTGTTTTTAAGACCCACACATTTGCATTTTCAAAGGTAGGATTAAAAAAAGAAGAAGAGTTGTATTTTAAGTGGCCCGTGAATTAGGAAGGATTAGAAAATCACGAGTGGGTTTTGAAAAATGTTTTTGGAAGCATTTAAGACTAAACAGATGCAGGATGCACACCAAGATCACAAAATAATCCTCTGCAAACCAAAATTAAACAATTTAGAAATAAAATTCTTTGTTGGTAATAAGTTCATCTCTATGGAAAGCAGCTTCCTGACTTGTGGCCATTACGCCACTTCAATCATCTTCTGATTTCTACTTCTATGGACTGAATGGGAACAAGTGATGCTTTAAAAGTCCTGACATCTGGAGGACTTCTAATCCTCCAAGCTTTGCTAATAGCTGAGATAAGGTCACTTGGAACAAATTTTAAAAGTTGGGTGTCATAGCCCATTTACAATTAAATTTCCAATAGAACAACTATCATTGTAGGCAACAGAAACACAGCTTTCAAGCATCTTAAGGTTCTGTCAACAAATGGAGCCAGAAATGTCCAGAAAACTCAACACCATCTCTTTTTCCCTTCTTTAACAACAATGTGCTTGGCTTATGTCAAATAAGGTATAATTTCATCAGGAGATAAAGAGGTGGTTGCTTTTGTTTGACGAGAAGCAAAGCACACATGTAAACTCTTCTTAACTATTGCACTGATGAAAGGGTACACACTTTATAATGTGAGCTTCTGTGTTTTCGTTTATTGCCAGTTGTCTATGCATTGAAAGTATGAGTGGTGGCTGGGCCTGGTGGCTCACACCTGTAATCCTAGCACTTTGGGAAGCCAATGCAGGTGGATCACCTGAGGTTAGGAGTTCCAGACCAGCCTCGCCAAAATGCGAAACCCCATCTCTATAAAAAATACAAAAATAATTAGCTGGGCATGGTGGCGCACATCTGTAGTCCCAGCTACTCGGGAAGCTGAGGCAGGAGAATTACTTGAACCCAGGAGGCAGAGGCTGCAGTGAGCTGAGATTATGCCACTGTACTCCAGCCTGGCCAACAGAGTAAGACTCTGTCTTAAAAAAAAAAAAAGAGAAAGTATAAGTGGCTTCTAAAAGTCTTGGGCTGGGCACGATGGTTCATGCCTGTAATCCCAGAACTTTGGGAGGCCAAGGTCAGGAGTTCAAAACCAGGCTGGCCAACATGGTGAAACCCCATCTCTATAAAAAATACAAAAATTTGACGGGTGTGATGGTGCATGTGTATAATTCCAGCTACTTGGGAGGCTGAGGCACGAGAATCGCTAGAACCCAGGAGGTGGAGATTGCAGTGAGCTGAGATCTTGCCACTGCACTCCAGCCTGGGCAACAAAGTGAGACTCTGTCTCAAAAAATAAAAAAAATAAAAGTCTTGAAAATGACAAACCTTAAAGTTCATTGCAAACATTGGGATGCATTTATGGAAAAGGCTCTTGCAGCATGAAGTCACAGGATTGTCTTCTTTGGTATTTTATGTTGCTATCAAAGTTTCTGCTGTATCTTGAACTGACCTGGGTATCATTTCCCAATTTTAATATATCCATTTCTCTGGACAGATATCTTTTATGAATCATGTTTCTTTTCCCCCCAGAAAAAAGGATATAATCTGGCCTCCACACTATTATCTTATACCAATTTGCTATCTGAAATGAAATGAGTAAGACAGGACAATTCTTTGGAGATTGAACACTCTAAATACTAATATTCCTAGACTTAAACTCAACAGCATAGACTTTCAGATGTCCCGAGTGAAGCATTAACGCATCTCTCTACTACAGCTTCTCCATATAAGAAGCTCTCAATAAATGATACTCCTTCTAAATGCATTGTTTTAGAGTTCATATCCACCTGGCCTCTGTGGTCTAAACCTAATTCGGGTGTATTGTTCACACTCAAAGGCATTATCTGATTTAACTTCCTCCTCCAGCTTTGTTAAGGAATAATTGACAAATAAAAATTGCATATATTTATGGTATACAATGTGATGCTTTGATATATGTATACATTGTAAAATGATTAAATCAAGCTAATATATCCACCACTTCACATACTTAACATTTTTTTGTAGTGAGAACATTTAAGATCTAATCTAGTAGCAATTTTCAAGTACACAACACATTATTATTAACTGTAGTCACCATGCCATACAATAGATCTTCAGAAGTTATTCATCCTGTCTAACTGAGGCTTTGTGCCCTTTCTCCAACACCTCCCCCACTCAGCCACTCCCACTCCCAGCCCCCGGCAGCCACTATTCTACACTCTGCTTCTATATCTGATGTACTCTTAACAGAAGATCCCAAGGTTAACTAGGAGTATAGGATTAATTATCCACTCATACAGGTAGTTCTTCCACAACAAGGTTAGGACTGGATAAAGCAGCTGACAGGGCAGAAACTGTGTCCATTCAGTAAGTAAAGAGTTCATATTATGTCAATCTGGTCTTTTCAGGCAGCTGAACATTCTCTATTCATATGCTTGAAAAATGCCATATTTTAGCAGTGGGGTATAAGATAAACATTATCCAATACAAGAAGACAAATACCTATAAAATATGGTTCCATAATAGACTTATTTTCAGTAGCAACAAAAATAATTATATAGCTCTGGTTTTTAAGTTTTTCTTTGTTATTTCCATTTTGCACAAGTCACAGAGGGTATGTGTGTGTGTGTGTGTGTGTGTGCGTGTAGGCACCTTAGAATCCGTAAATTAGTGCAGAGATTTGGAATGGGAAGTACCAGGTTTCAGCCAGTTCTAGAAGCTGTATGACCCTGGCCAAATCGACAGACCTCAGCTTTCACATCTGTAAAATGGGGGTAACTCCTCTCTATCTTATAGGATTGCTTTACGATTAAGAAAATAACACAACAGGACTTTGTAAATATGAAGTACCTTAATGATTTTGTATGTTGTCATATAAATTATTATATGAAGCTGGTTAATACTTTGCATTTTTATCTTTTGATCATTGAAACCATTCAGAAAAATAAAGGTAAATTCAAATTTTGCTTAAGCAAAAGTGGCTAAACTGAGTGCTGGATTGTCAGTGAATTTCAGTTCTGAGAAATGCAGGCTATTTCTTTCAACTCTCATAATGGAAATAATTTAGAGGTGCCTGCAATTAGATGTATAGAAGTCACCCTTATTTTTCAGCCTTTAGTATTATTTCTACACGTATGTATATACGTAGGTACACACACACACACACACACACACAATGCAAGAGGGCAAATAGTTTCGTTCCTGATACATCATCGACTATAATATCTGCATTCTGAAGGTCAAAGAGAAGTGGTGACATTTTCAGAGAAACTTTCTAGCAATGATCTTGGCATTTAACTATCCATTGAAACTGTGACAGAGGCAGTCTCAAACCTTTCTGCAGCTATGTGCAGCAAAGTAAAACACTTTCAATAATGAGTAGCCTTGCCTTCATTCAAATAAAAGCTCTTACTTATGATCTTGAAATGCATCTGAAAGGTGATTACTATATGGGAAATAGCACCCATTTTATGCTCCTTTCTGGGAGGGGCCTGTTACATATAGTTTATAGTATATACAATTTGCAGGTAAAACAAAAATGTTCCTTACTTCTTATGCCATCTACAACAACCTACATAATGGGCATATGGTAAACTGGAAAGTACACTGAATTAGGAAATTGAGACACAGATTTAAGTCAAGACGCTGTCGTTTAATTCTGAGATTTGGGGGCATATTGATTTCTCTTTCTGGGGGTTAATGTTCACATGTATAAGGCAGAATCACATGTCACAGATTGCTTTGGGAATTAAATGAGGAAATATGAATGTGTTTTGTAAATGGTAAAAATTTTACTGTTTCATGACAGGCTTTATTATTTGAGGAAAACCTTCAAATTCAGAAGTGGTATCATTTTTTCCCCCCTAAAAGTTTATTTTATTCTTCCTGAAGTTTCTTAACCCTTTATCATTTCACATCTGTCTATGGGAGATTGCCATTTTGTTGCCATATGGGTTGGCGATTCTCTATTCATCATACGTTCTTTAATCTGTATGTTCACAGCTATGCTGCATGTTTTAATTGGTGTTATAGCAAGGTTTCCATCACAGAGAAAAGAGGATGCACATCTTCTGTGTTAGGCCAGCAATAGAATATCTGGTGTCCAAAAGGCTAAAATGGCTAAGGAAAAATATTGCAACATCTGGTGCAAGAACAGAGTTTTTATTAAGTGTGAGTCTTTGCAATGTTTCTTAGAGGACTGTGATTGATGAGGAAGGGTCATGGCATGACTTCTGGGTGTGTGTTGAAATCACTCCTTTTCTGGAGGGAGGGCTTGAGGTTGAAGACTCCACAATTACTGAAGAGGCTCTGCTGCTCAAGCTGCTTGGCCAAGAAGACTGTCTCTTATGGACCCAGTGTTTGCCTCTCCCACCGCTAGACCTGGTAAAAACCATTAAGTTTACCCTGAGAGGCCTCAATAAATTTGAGTATCCAAAGTAAATGGAGTCTGGCTGACGTCACTCCCTGGTTTCTGGGCTACCTGCCTATGAGAAATGGCTCATCCTCTCCCAGCAATCTTCAAGATTTGCATAAAAATGTTTCTCTGAAAAGGGGATGTTGTAGGCTTTCTGACCAGAATCCCTCATAATACATGTGCTGTAGAAAGGTCACTCTAACAGAAGAGTGTAGGAGGGACTAGTGGGAAAGTACATGACCAAGGCAGTTGCAGTCTTCAGGGTGAGAAAGATGAGTGCCTGAAAGAAGTGTGGAAATGGCAAGGAAGGGCGGACTATGAGGGATGTTAAGTATGTGGGCCTGGCAGAACTAGACTCCTCAAATGTAGCCAGAGAGGAAGGTGAGGAAGCTTTGGTGATTTAGCGTTCTGGCCTGGGCAACTGGGTGGATGGAGGCCACACAAGAACGGAGATGAATGTTACTCAGTATTAGGTAAAATAAAAATAAAACGTAACTGCATGTTCACTGTGAATGAGGTTCTGTCATATCAATGTGTCCTATGTGGCAAAGAGCTAGAAGGTACCAGGTAAACAATTAATCTTTTTTTTTTTTTTTTTGAGACCAAGTCTCACTCTGTCACCCAGGCTGGAGTACAATGGCCCAATCTTGGCTCACTGCAACCTCTACTTCCTGAGTTCAAGCAATGCTACTGCCTCAGCTTCCTGAGTAATGGGGATTACAGGTACGTGCCACCACACCTGGCTAAGTTTTTGTATTTTTAGTAGAGATGGGGTTTCCCCATGTTTGCCAGGCTGGTCTTGAACTCCTAACCTCAAGTGATCAGCCTGCCTCAGCCTCCCAAAGTGCTAGGCCTCAAACAATCTTTCATGTTCAGGCAACTCCATCTGCCCCTGCCACCAAATAAAATAAGCTCATTTTCTTTGTGTTTAGTTTTCTTCCTAATATTTCTATGTGAAAAAGGTTAATTATGCAAATTTTATTTTTTACAAGAAACATTTTGCTAATCTGCTCCATAGTCTCTGAAAAAACTTTCCATTTATAAATGGTGTTATTGTAAAGATTAGAGAGTGTATGAGATCATTATTGTTATTGTTGCTCTGGAAAATGGCCCTTTATATCTTGTATATGACACCTTGTCAATGTATCACACAAATTTATATCTTTGTTTAAGAATGTCTTTGATGAGCCATCAACTACAAGAAGTAAAGTGTTAGTCAAAAGATAAGCCATTGATCTTGGTTAATTCCATATCTGAGATGACTGTAATAATGTCAATTATTAACATGGATGACTTGGAGTTAAAAAAAAAAAAACCAAAAGTGTGAAGAATGTTACAGCTGCATAATACGCTTTATAGGGCTTCTTGTAATAAACAGTTATGAAGCAATGCCTTTTATGACTGACATTGCTATTTTATATTTTGATGAATTTTTTTTTTTTTGAGACAGGGTCTCACTCTGTCACTCAGGCTGGAGTGTTGTGGCAGGATCTCAGCTCACTGCAACCTCTGCCTCCTGGATTCCAGTGATTCTTCCACCTTAGCCTCCTGAGCAGAGCAGCTGGGACCACAGGTGTGTACCACCATTCCCAGCTAATTTTTGTAGAGTTAGGGTTTCACCATGTTGGCCAGGTTGGTCTCTATTTTCTGACCTCAAGTGATAATCCCACCCCGGCCACCAAAAGTGCTGGGATTACAGGTGTGAGCCACCATGACTGGCCGGATGAACATTATAAAAAGATTTATTTTTATTTATTTATTTATTTATTTTTTACTTTTGTAGAGATGGGGTCTTGTCATGTTGCCTAGGCTGGTCTTGAACTCCTGAGCTCAAGCAATCCTCCTGCCTCGGCTTCCCAAAGTGCTGGGTTTACAGGAGAGGGCAGCAGCTCCTGGCCTGGATAAGCATTTAAAAAAAAATAAGTTTTAAAGAAGTGACCAACCCTCTTATCCAGTATGTTGTACATTTTATGAGACCACTTTAAACAAGTCATGATAGCCAAAAAGATTTAGTTCATTTATAAATTTTAAGAAATAAAAGCATTCTTGATTATTATTTTACTTTTTCAATAAAGTGAAAGTGGTGTGTTTCTTCATCGGTGTATATTACAGTTTAACAAAGTACATAAATTTTTTGTTGTGATAAAATTTTATTGCATTGAAATTTTATTGCCATGGGTTCTCAGGCCACTGGGTTGATGTTCACTGGATCATTGGAGCTAAATTTGTCACAGGATTATTATAATACTGTTGGGCTATTATTTAATCTATATGTACTCTTATAGCTTGAATCCATATTGATTTATATTAATTCTTTGCAGTAATGCCAGAGTCACTTTTGTTGTGTTGGTGGTTGTTTTTTAATATTTATGGAGAGCATAATGTGTGATTCCACATTAATATCCAGGGAGATATTAAGCCTATCTAGGATGATATTAAATAACATGATTGCTTATATGGGGAAATTGTGCTTTTGTCTTTCTAATCACCATCTTATTTACTGGTAAACTCAGTGTGGCCACTAGAAGAAAAATTATTGCTTTAGACTTGCTTCTGAAATGGTTAAAAAAAAAAAAAAAACAAGAAGAAAAGAAAGAAAAAGGGGAGAAAAGAATTTCCCCCTCTCCAGCTTCGGGAGAGAGAAAGTCTGCGGGTTTGTTGAAGTGCAATAATTTAGAGACTAATCAGCTGTCTTGACTAAAAGCCAGATGAAGTGTCTAAAGGAACCAAACCTCCATCTCTCTGGCATCTTTGAGGAATGCAAGACTTCAATAAAGAATATATTTTAAAGTCAAATTACATTAAAAGTAGCTTGGTGAGCTCAGAGATCACCACTGCTGTGAATACTGTAGCAAGGAGATGGTTTACAGCCAATGTAATGCGAGCAGTAATTTCTTCAGTTTTATTTTCCTCCATAGAAAACAAAGACCCTTTTTCTGTCAGGGGCACCATTAGTCTTCCAGGTATCACCAGGGTTTAAAATCTAGGGGTCATTTTTGAATCTTCCATTGCCTTCCAATCATTCACCAAGTTCTTTCCAGTTATCTTCATCTCTGAGGCTCTCCATTTCCACTGTCTGGTTAATTCTCTTATCTCTTCACACCTGCATTACTGCAACAGCCTTCGAGCTGGTCCCTTTGCCTTTGATCTCTTATCTCTTCAATTAATCCTGTAGGCTGCTGCCAGATTAATCTCCCTAAAGTTGTACTCTAAATTATTCCCCTGTTAGATATCTACAGCTCTTCCACACTGTCATTCCTTTTAAACCCAAACTTTCTGTTCTGATATTCAAAGCTCTCTACTGACCTTATCTGGCCAAACTTTTATCTCATTTCCCTGTCCCAGTCAAGTCTCTTTTCTGGCTCTTTCCCACAGTACTTCTGGGCCTTGTATTCATGAGCATCCCCTACCCACTCCCTATCTGAATCCCACCAACCTTCCAAGATTTAATATCATAATTCTTTCCTGCGTCCTACTCTTGGAATGGGGAATCCTCAGCTGAGACAATGGGAAAACTAATTCTGGCAGATAGATCAATGCTAAAATCTCTGCAGGAAGCACTGGGTCCAAATCCCAGCCCAGGAAAGGCATGTGGGAAAGCCACGGTACAGAGGTAAGAGTTTGGAGCCAGGGAGATGAATGCATGCAGGTTACAGTTAAACTAGGGGAGCTGAGCTGATCTTGAGTGGGTGTCTAGCCTATGGCCATATCTTGAATGTGCCTGACCTCATCTGAGTAGCTGTCTAGATCAACACTCAGAGTCTGAGGTTTCAGTTCGGTCTGACAAGTATTTCCTAGTGCTTTCTTTGTCCTAGGTACTCTGCCGGGTGCTGAAGATCTAGCAGTAAACCAGGCAGGCACGGTCCCAACCATTATGGAGCATGTTTTCTAAAGGGTAGTCAGACAAATCAATCAAGATAATGAAGTGTTAGGTGAAGAGAAAAGCATGGCTGGGGGACGTAAACTAGATTTTACTTTTTTTTTTTCTTTCAGTCCAGATGTGGATTTCAAACTATTCGACATCTCTACTTAGTTGTTTCTCCTCAAACACAGGTGCTCAAAACCAAACTCATTATCCCAGACCCACACACTCCCCATATATGAATAGCCTTCTCCCAATGTGTCTTGTCCAGTGACTGGCTTCAGTAAGCACATGGCTGTATAAATCAGAAACTAAGAAATTATTCTCCACATCTCTCTCCTTCATTTTTCATAGCCAATTTATTACCAAACACTGGTAATTTCATCCCCTAGATATTTCTCGAATCCATCTCCCTTTCTTCATCTCCACTGTCCCCACCCTGACAAAGTTCTCCTTTCCCTCCTAGACTGTTGCAATGACACAGATCTGAGTACCCCCACCTGCCAGCCTTGAAACCCTCCAATGGATTCCCATTGCTTTTGCAATTTATTGTTCAGTCTTTAGACTGAAACCCTTGACATGTCCCAAATGTCTATCAGGGGGTCTGGCCTCCACCTGTCTCACTAGATGTGCTCTTCTTGCATGTTTCTCCACCTCACTCCTCATGCTTCAGCTGCACTGACCTCCTCTATGTTCCTTGACATACCAGGTTTCCTCCCCACTCTAAGGGGTTGCACACTTAGTTCCCTCTGTCTGGAACGTTCTTCTCCTTGTCTTAGTCTAATCAATCCTTACCTTTGCAATAGCGGCAGGATGCCTTTGACTTTCTCACCTATGGTTTCCTCCTCAGAAAAGTGGAGACAGTTTCTACCTCACAGGTAGTGAGGGACTAGACAACTAAATGCATAGAGAAACACTGGAAAAGGCTGACTGGCCCACGCTTTAATATTGTTCCCTTCCCTCCTTTCATTTATTTCTTTCTGTTTTGAGGTATTCCAACTTTCCTTTCTTTTTGTTAACATTCACAATTATATGTCTACAGGAAATTTGTGTTTCTGTCAAGCCTTTCCTTCTTTTCATCAGTGCCCATTTTCTGCAGATGATTCTCTGAGGGAGGAAAGATAATGTGATGGTGAAATGGGCAGATTCTGGAATCTGGTGGCAAACCAGGGTTCTTATCCCAGACTCACCTCTAGCCTGACTCTATTACAAACCATGTGACCTTGGGAAGATCAGCTGACCTCTCCGGCTCTTTGCTTCCTCAGTACTAAGGACGGAATAATCTCAGCACCTACCTCGTGAGGTTTCTGTGAGGACAAAGTGTGATGATGCAGGTAAAACTGTTTAATAAATATGGGAGGCTGCTGCTTTGATAACCATGGGTGTTTATTTAGTTCCACATTCTGATTTTGTCTTTGCAATGTTCCCATTCTCTGCTGCTTTCCTTGTGTGTCCTTTCACAACTGATCACTGACCCCATTTATCCTGAAAAGGTGGAAAGACTGTGCCTCATTTGATGAGATGATATGGCTGTCATCTCTGTAGCCAAGAGTTCAATCTACTTTCCAAAGTTAACCCTCATTTTACATCACGAGCTTTAAAAAATTTTATTTTACTTCTTATTCCATAACACCCATGTTATCTTTATTTCTCTGATATGACTGCCTGTATGCAGTTTATCACAGGACTGGCAGGTAACCTGATATAAGAATCTTTCATGCATGGTTATTGCATAAACTATTCGCTTTTCCCTCCTTATATGATTCTGCGGATAATGCCCCAATTTTAGCCCTCTCTTCTTGTAAACATTATGTAGAAAGAGCTTTGCCTGTTAAAATAATTCTCCCCTAATGTTTAAATTGGAGAGGAGTCAGGGCAAAACTTTTCCTCCTCATAAGAATACACTGGGTGCTGATCTGCATATGGTTCCATGAAGTGAACTCTTCACTGTGCAATAGACAAATGCCTTGGCCTCTAGAACTTCTAAGTCTACCTCCATCCCCACAGGTACCTAATATCCTGGCACTTTTGTGAAGAAAGCAAAACAAACTAAAGCCACAGTACATTTTTATTGTGTAGGCTTGTGACTTCTGTTTCTGGAGACTATTTTAGTGGAAGGAATGTTACCAATACTAAAACCACTGTTTTTTAACCTTTTTGATCCTTTAATCCTATTCTTTTGGCTACCTCACCTTCCTTTCTTTTGGTCTTCTGATGCTTCCTTGTCTTCTGTTACTTCCTTCCCATTCTATAGCCCACGTCTGAAGCCCAATAGGCTCCTGGATATTAATGGAAGAAAACTGCTCCTGGTTCTAGGCTTGTCTTATTTTCTGCTCAGCACTGTGAGCCCCATCTCTTCCTCCTCACATATTCCTCTCGCTTCTTTTCTCTCTCTTTTTTGACTACTCTAAGGAAAAGGCTACCATGCAGAGTCTGATGAAGTTATTGACATTTTACAGGGTCCAGGGGTGGGATCTATAGCCCTGAAGGTGATATCATAAGATGTATGGGCAGATCGTGTTTCAGGCAGGAATTATACATTATTCTTGGATATATTCATTATTGGATATATTCATTATTGGATATACATTATTCTTGGATACATTCATTATTCTTGGATATATTCTTGGATATATTCAGAATATAGTCATATTCTGAAGATGAATATTAGTTAATTGGAGAATAGCGACAATAATAAAGATGTGTTTAATTCTTCTTTCATTTTCTATTTACCAACCTATTGCCTTTTTGAATGTGCACATTTCACAATTAGCTTCACTAGTGCACACTTGGAATAAAAACCAACATGCATTAAATAATACTCTGGTTAACTGGACAAACATGAATATACAACTCTCTTTGGTCATCCTGAACTTCACTAGTGACAGTGAGTTGCTTAAAATTTATTAATAACCATCACAAATGAACATTAATATAAAAATGTGAGGGCATGGGAGGGTTAAGTTTTGAGTTTCTATCAAATCACTGTAATCTGATTCTAGTCCTCAAATGTCCATAATGCCAAAAGTTTTTTGGTAAAATACAGCTTACTGTGAATCTGATTACATTTCCTATCCCCTTCCAAGAAACAGAAAGGAAATTAGGTTATATTTGATTACATTACAAAAAATCTAATTGATGTCTGGGCAGTCCTTGCCATGTCAGAAGCCAAATGTACATACTATACAGAGGCAGGCTCTGGGATGCTGCGGTCTGGCTTGTGGGCCTGCATTCTTATTCCTTAGCCCAGCAATTTGTTAGCATCAGAAGAGTTAAAATAACACAAGTGGCTCAGGTGCCATGGCTCACACCTGTAATCCCAGCACTTTGGGAGGCCGAGGCAGGCAGATTACTTGAGGTTAGGAGTTTGAGACCACCTGGCCAACATAGTGAAATCTCATCTCTACAAAAATAAAAAAAATTAGCCGGGCTTGGTGGCAGGCGCCTGTAATCCCAGCTACTCAGGAGGCTGAGGCAGGAGAATCGCTTGAACCTGGGAGGCAGAGTTTGCAGTGAGCTGAGATCGTACCACTGTACTCCAGCCTGGGTGACAGAGAGAGACTCCATCTCATAAAAAACAAAAAAAACCCCACAAGTGAACCTATGTGTTTCCATTATGAACAAAACAAAACATCTTTTTTATATGTGGAATAAATGGAAAATTGCATTCCTTGAAACATGAGCACAATTTGTTTCTTCCTCACAGCAATGTTACCAATTTCAATATATCAAATTTCCTAAACTTTATTCAATGAAGCCAAGTGTATATGGGTGGAGCAAAGAATGCAAATGATCTATGTCAGGCGTTTTCAACCATTTTTGATTTGTAGACCACTTTGTTAGTATTATAGAACACTAACAATGTTAATTTCTCAAGTGCATTTTGCAGGCAGATTACCTAGGATTTTGTTAAAATGAAGATGTTTATTAAGTAAGGCAGAGCTGGGACCCAGGTTTCTGCATTTCTCAGTCAGTGCTGATGCTGCTGGCCCACAGAACAAATCTGAAGAGCAGGGTGATAGAGCATGTGGCCTCTTTATCTCCCTGGGTTATCAGTGGAATTCACAGGCATGCGAGCTGTCGAGCTGTTTTCAATTAAACACAAACGAGACAATGCCTTTTATATTTTAAGAATATTATTAGCTCATAGTAGAATGCAAAGTATGGATTTTGTTATTGTTTCAGGTATTTCTTTTCTTTTTTTTCAGAGACAGGCTTTTGCTCTCTTGCCTGGGCTGGAGTGCAGTGGCAGGATCATAGCTCACTGCAGCCTCAAACTCCTGAGCTCAAGTTATCCTCCCACCTCAGCCTCCAGAGTAGCTGGAACTACAGTCATGCACCATGACGCCCAGCCAATTTTATTTATTTACTTAATTATTTTTAGAGACGGCGTCTCACTATGTTGCTCAAGCTTATAATTTCAGGTTTGAAAAGAGTTCAGGAGTATACTTCGCAGATCATCTGAGGGAAAGCTCCAGGTCAGGTCAATAGTTTTCCTAATTTTCACGTAGGAAATACTTAACGATGCAATTAATCCAGTTAGAAAACACCAGTGCATGTATGAGTCCTGTCCTCAGAGATTCTTTTCTTTTTTTTTTTTTTTCTGACACATGGTCTTGCTCTCTTGCCCAGGCTGGCGTGCAGTGGCATGATCAGGGCTCACTATACCCTCGAGTTCCTCTTGGGCTCAAGTGATCCTTCCACCCCAGTCTCATATGTAGCTGGGATTATAGGTGCAGGACACCATGCCTGGCTAACTTTTAAATTTTTTATAGAGAGATGGGGGGGTCTCAGACTGCTCTCAAACTCCTGGGTTCAAGTGATCCTCTCACTTTAACCTCCCAATGTATCATGCTTTTTTGACAACTCTTAAGTGTTATATCAAAGCAGCACAGAAAATATCAGTGACAAAAAGTGGTACACCAGCACAGGTTGCCAACATTCACCATTCACACTGGTCTGTCTGTGCTCTGGACAAAGGGGCCCCTGACAAACATTGCATACCCAGATGATACAATCCAGTGTGAACTGGGGGCCGAGTATCTCTCCAGATCCTTCAGTTTGGATGTGGTCTGTGTCAAAACAGAAAGTTAACCCTTGACCTTTTCACAGGGAACACATATTTATAAAGTTTCAAAACATTATTCTTTTTGCAAATCAGAAACTAAATGCTAGAGACACCTGGTGAACAGTAAATATCTAGAATGTAAGAAACTAAATCTGAACACCTTTATCACAGAGGCAATACCCAGTTCCACTGAACAAAAGATTCATGGTTTTCTCTTTCTCAAAGAGTTCACTTCTGTTTGTGTTCTGTTTGTGATCTTCTTTCAGCTGATAGTGGCTTTTGGTTACAAACTCTTATCCTTCTATCTACTGCCTGCCTTGCAGCTGTTTAAAGTTCCTATTGGCTACCGCCATTATCTTCATTTCAATTTAGCCACTAGATCCCTGTAGCCTTACACAAATATCCCAACTTGAGGCTGTTTTGCTTCTCCAGCTGCTGCTTCTTTCCTTCAGGTAAAGGCTTATGCAACAAAGGAGAAGTGATACTGTCATGACATCAAGGAGCTCCAGAAAATACAATAGACCTATCCCATGCCACAAAGGGGCCCTTGTGGGCTTGTTTATCTATAGGCTGGTGAAAACCTAGGAAGTCACTTTGTTTGACTGGAGTAAAAGGCTTAAAATGATCTCAAACACAGATTTTCTTTCATTAAAAAAAAAAGATCAAAGGACAAAAGTATCTTCAAATCTCACAATCTTCCTTCTTCTATGTTACCTCAGTAAAATGCATTAAGCAAACTATATGTAATTATTAACCAAAGGATTCTTTACAACTATTTTCAGCTAGAGTCCACAATATTTATTTGCCCTTTTAACACATTAATCATCATGAACTACAACCCAGTATTTTGTCTGGCAGATGTGCATATCTCCATTGTAAGTAAATTAGAGCATATATTAAACATGTGTGATATATCGGAAATCATGCAATGTATTGTAAACACACATTCTAATGGGAGGAAGATTTACTCACAAAATAGTAGTGGTATAGAGTTGTCAAGTAATCACTACAAACAAATGCTTACAATACAAGTTTCAAAACATCTAGCTGATGAGAATGTTCTTTTGTGAGTAATTGTATTTATTAAGAAGTTTTAAATCGTTGTGTGTAGGGGGGTAGGAAACTGCTGATGAAAAAGCTGTGGATTCAGAGTAGGGAACACCAACACCTCTGTGAGTCTATGTGTGTGTGTGGTGTGTGAATCTAAGGTATGTTTGTATCTGTGGGATTGTTTATGGCTGTGTCTGCACATCTGTGTTCTGTGATGGGGAAGCTCTTGGTTTGTAGACCTGTGCAGTAGGGCTTCAGGATATACCAGTAGATCTTAGGCTCCTGATTTGAGGATCCCTAATGTATTACATAGGCAGAACTAAAAAATTAGGCCTTGATTTGATTTGAAAAGACTTGATTACAAGGCAACTCAAATAATCTAAAAACAGATTAAATCAAAGATGTCAAAATGTCCACTTTTTTTTTAGGCAAAAGGAAAGCATCGTTTCTTATTTGAATTCAGAAGCAAAAATATTACAGGGGAATGTAGGACAGGATCCTGGAAGGAGTGCTTTGGACTGCAGGTGCTGAAATTAAATCTCCACCCCAAAACCTCAGATTCCAACACTGGTCCCTCCCATACATATTACTCAATGAGGATATGAAGAGTTGTTACTCTAATGAGCTCTCATTCACAATTTTTTTAGGTATGACCCCAAACCAAGGAACATACTAAAATGGTCAACTGAACATTTCAATTCTTCCTCCCAAATTGATCTTAAATATATTTTGCAATGTCAACTATACTTACAGGGATTGAAGGCTTCGCAAATTCTGCAGAGCTTCTGTGGGTACCTGTCTTAGCTGATTATTCTGCAGCATACTGTATGTTAAAAGAAATAAAGAAAAATGTTTAAAAAAATGAACAAAAACGGGCCATAACAGTGCCAGGTACCGTTCCAGGTGTCAGAAAAACAAGAGCATCAGACAAAGTCTTGTCTTTTGGGGAGCTTAAATTCCTGTGAAGAGTGAAGATAATTAAAGATGAACAAATGAATATATCAATATAACATGAGACAAGTGATAAGTACTATGAATAAAAACCAAAACTATGAATTTGGGATAGATGGTATTGGGGGTGAGATTTTAATTTTAAAGCTGTTCAGGGAAGGTCTCTCTGAAAAGTGATATTTAACGAGACCAGAATGAAGACAGGGAGAAAATCCTTGTGAACATTTAGGAAAAGTTACCAAGGAAAAGGGAAGAGTAAGGTTACAAGGAATGGAGGCTGCAGGGAGCTTGCTTGACTTGTTAAAGGGGCAGCAAAGGACCAACTGTGACTGAGGACTGAGTGAGGACTCGAGGTTGGGAGAGAGAACCTGAGGCCGTCTCATGGAGGGCTTTGCTGGCCGCTAGAAAGCTTTAAGTGTGATGAGAAACCCTGTTGAAGGGCATGTGTAGGAAAATGACAGGCTCTTATTTATGTTTTTAAAAGGATCATTCTGCTGCTTGTATAGATTACACCAAAGGGAAATAAAGATAACAGTAGGAGGCTAAGACCATCCCCCTTCTCTGCCTGGCTGTATTTTGATATAAACTAAATTCTTTTTTGTAAAGTATTTGTGTTTTTGCACTTGCACTTGAAAAACTTGAACAGTTTTTCAGAATATGGGGACTACAGAATGGAAACACCTGGCAACTATGAAATAAAAATATATCATTGCTAATGAGGAAATAGCATGGAAACAAATTCCCATGAGATTCGTATATTTTGCTACCTTATTCATAAATGTTTATAACACAAGAATTTTGCAGCACTTTTTTTTCTCCCAATATTTTGTAGTCCATGTAAGCCTGAGGCAGAAGACTATTTTAGGAAAGCAGAAAATTTAAAGAAATGTTTCTACTTATTAAGTTACAAACTTGTATTTCAGAAGAAATCTTCTTGGTTCTTTTGTCTCTACAAAGGAAGTTTCTATTCATTACCTGACTAGCTGGAATTCCACCCAGATGTATCTAACTCCAAAGCTTGGTATGTTTTCCAGTGCGCCAGGCAGCATTCTCTTGAGGCATATGTGCTACTGTGCAAATTCTCAGACTGCATGTGAATGATATGGTTAAGAACGTAGATTCTCAAATCTGACCACCTCTTCTCTGCCGCTAGAGATTGAAAAATCACCGAATCTCTCCATGCCTCAGTGATCAGTAATGACACCCACCTTGCAGGGCTCATTGTGATGATTCAATGAGTGAAGGTTCATAGAACAACACTTGCTACATGATAAGCATTCAGTAAAAATTGGCCCTTGTAATGTACATTAATAAGCCCTTTCTCAAAACTAACAATTTTTGTACTGGATTTGACAATTTCATGGGCCAGAGAAAAAGGAAATTCTATGCCAGTGGTTGTCAAACTTTAGGGTTCATCAGAAGCCGTTGGAAGGCCTGTTAAAACAGAATGCTGGGCCCCACCCCAATGTTTCTGATTTAGTAGGTCTGAATAAGGGCCAGGAAATTCACACTTGTAACAAGCTTTCAGGTGATGCCAATACTGCTGAGCAGGGGACCACACACTGAGAACCACCCTATGCTGTTTTTTTACTTTGTTTATTTATTTAGAGATAGAGTCTCACTCTGTCGCCCAGGCTGGAGTGCAGTGGTGTGATCTCAGCTCACTGCAACTTCCATCTCCCAGGTTCAAGTGATTCTCTTGCCTCAGCCTCCCAAGCAGCTGGGACGATAGGTATGCACCACCTCGCCTGGCTAATTTTTGTATTTTTAGTAGAGATAGGGTTTCACCATGTTGGCCAGGCTAGTCTTGAACTCCTGACCTCAAGTGATCCTCCCACCTCAGCCTCCCAAAGTTCTGGGATTCTGTAATCCCAGGTGTGAGCCACTGCGTGCAGCCTATTTAATTGTTTTTGTTTTTGCTTTTTTTTTTTTTTTTTTAGGAACAAAGGGTAGGAGGTTCTCTTGCTTTGTTGCCCAGGCGATCCTCCTGCCTCAGCCTCTAGAGTAGCCCGGACCACCGATGTGAGTTACTACACATAGCTAACTATTTAAATATTTCTAATGGAATATTTTTGCTTGGGGAAGTAGGAGTGGTTGGGTGTACCTGCAGTCCTACCTACTCTGGACAAAACCAGACCTTATCTCAAAAAAAAAAAAAAAAAAGAGTATCTTCATTTGAACTTGAGGAAGAGCTGCATTGGGCTTGGAGATAAGAGCTAAGCTTTTAGTCTTCGCGAGGAAACTCATTTAACCTCCTGACCCTTGGTCTTTTATCTGTATAATGGAAATAATATCATCTGATTGAAAAGGTGTTGGAGCATTAAAATATGAAAGTATTTATAGTACTTTTATGTATATAAATATGTGCTCATAAATGAAAAATATTTGGAGAGCATAATAATTAATGCCTTTCTCACCGTGCCTGAGATTGTTTTCTAAGGAGCGTAATATGTCGTTTGTATTTCAAGAGTTCTCAACTAATTTCATTATGTTAAACTTGGATTCAATTAAAATTTCATAAATCAAGAGTCTCAAATGTATTGGTTCCTTAGGAATAAAGTTGAGTTTTAGGGAGATCCCTACAGTTCGCTCACCAGTTAGAGAAGTAGGAGAATTGAAACTTGAATTCTATGTTTTGCATAATTTACCTAAATATTAAAAGTTTGGATTTCGATATTATTTTATTATTTTACATTTTTCCAAGCAGTTTCAATCCATCATCTAATTTTAAGTTCACAAAAATGTTTTCTAAGTATTGCTTTACTTTTGTGATATATTTAAATGATAATAAGGTATAGATAATAGAATTAACTGTCTAAACTTTTTGTTTGTTTGTTTTTGTTTTGAGACAGAGTTTCACTCTTGTTGCCCAAGCTAGAGTGCAGTGGCTTGATCTTGGCTAACTGCAACCTCTGCCTCCCAGGTTCAAGTGATTCTCCTGCCTTAGCCTCCTGAGTAGCTGGGATTACAGGCATGCGCCACCATGCCTAGCTAATTTTGTATTTTTAGTAGAGACTGGGTTTCTCTATGTTGGTCAGACTGGTCTCAAACTCTCGACCTCAGGTGATCCACCCACCTCGGCCTCCCAAAGTGCTGGGATTACAGGCCTGAGCTACCGCGCCTGGCCTAAAGTTTTTTATTAATAAATAACATGTTACTGGTACAAAGTACATATTGCATCATCCTTTGCTTTGCTAACCAAACAGTGAAACTCTTAAAATATGATTTCCTAAAATATCTGAAAACTTGAGGTGCAAGATTAGAGATTTTCAGATAGCTTTTTGTCATTGAATAGTTTCAAACTTTCTCTGCTGCTTTATATGTTTTTCTTCAGATAATGGAACTTAAACGAACTTTAGTAATGATAACTTTGTTTTGGGGGACAAGGTCTCATTCTTTCACCCAGAGTGGAGTGCAGTGGCGCGATCTCAGCTCACCACAACCTCAGCCTCCTGGATTCAATTAATTCTCCTGCCTCAGCCTCCCGAGTAGCTGGCATTATTGGTGGGTGCCACTACCACTTGGCTAATTTTTGTATTTTTAGTAGAGATGGGGT
Source organism: Cacajao melanocephalus (assembly GCA_963573385.1). Classification (NCBI taxonomy): domain Eukaryota; kingdom Metazoa; phylum Chordata; class Mammalia; order Primates; family Pitheciidae; genus Cacajao; species Cacajao melanocephalus. The sequence goes on from CAUYLG010072977.1 coordinate 44,162, forward strand.
TTCACCATGTTGGCTAGGCCGTTCTTGAATTCCTGACCTCAAATGATCCACCTGCCTTGGCCTCCCAAAGTGCTGGGATTACAGGCATGAGCCACCACGCTGATAAGAGCAGATACTACACTTGATCTTAGCTAAAAGACCAAGAAGTGATCAATGATAACTTTTAAAGCTACCCCCCCAAGCTACTTCCCAGTGATTTAAAATTTCAACTAAGTAGACCAGTAAAACACCAAGAATATAACTTAAAAAAAAAACTGTAAGCCCTGATCACTTCCTAAATAAGGAACTTTTGTGTAATTACTTTCAAGTGACAAAACAAGAGCAAGTTATGTTTATTATATCCTTATAAATCTCCAGTGGGTTAATTAGAAAATTCTGTTTTTGTTTAAGATATTCCATTGAGAGGCAAAACAATTATAAGGTTTATAGTGCTAGGGGGTGCAATTAAAACAAAACGTTCACAACATGGCTGCTTTCTTTTGAAAATACTCCTTATTGAATACATGGAATATAAATGTACTGAATATAGGTGCAGGCACTTAAAACTTCATTTTTATCATTCACATATGATTAAGAAAAGAAAATGGAACACTTTCTCTAGAGACAAAAGATGACTTCCATATTTTCTTAATTTCTTTGCCTCAGGAGCTTTAAAATAATCACTATTTCATACAGCATCCCAGTGCTACTCATGCAATTTTTTTGGTTCCTCCCACACTTTTTTTTTTTTTTTTCCAACAGGACTAAATAAGAACAGGTACAGTGAAGGAGAGGGAGATTAAATAACCCGCTAACTGGGAACTTAGTTACAATTGATGGCTCAGTTCTTAGGTATTCCCTTGGCCTATTTGTCCTCTGTGTAGATATCAAGTAACCATCAGGGCTTTATTCTGGGTTTACATGAGAGGGGGAATTCTGGCTACCTGTGACTTTTTTATGGTTAGTTTTACCCATCACCTCCAAATGGCTTTGGTTTTGGTGTTGGGTGGCAGGAGGATGAGACATTCTTCACGGAATGGCTTACACTAGACAATAAACCTTTGTTGAGGACAGCCTGGTTTAGAAATCCATGAACTGGGTATTTTGCCATACAGAACCAATGACTTATTTTTTTACTATGGCCAATATTTACAGGAAAAATAACTTTACATATTAGTGATATTTTAGCATTCACTGTAATAAGATTTCAGATGTAAAGCAGATCTAGCCAAGAATGGCTATTGCTGTCTTCATTCTCCATCTTAGCAGACTGGATCAAGATTATTTTTCTCTTCTTTTTCCATATGCCCTCTTTACCAACCTTATTCAGGTCAGGGTCCCAGACAAATATTACTCTTACGTTATCTTTCTCGCCATATCACAATACCATCATTTATTTCTTTTCTTCAGCTACTTTTAGACTTTATAGTAAACAATTGAGAGTTTTCATGAGGGTAGGGACAGGTCTATCTTGTTCAGTATTTTACCTCTACTACCGTGGTTCTCAACCATATTGGATTCAATGTTCCCTTTAATAATATATATATTTAATGCCTCTTCTATTATACTTAAGTAAAATTCATAGAATTATAGTCTATTTACATACATTATTTCAAAGAAAAAATGTCAATATGGTTTATTGATGTGCCCTAAAATGTATTATAAAGAAGAAATATGGCCGGGCGTGGTGGCTCATGCCTGTAATCCCAGCACTTTGGGAGGCTGAGGTGGGTGGATCACAAGGTCAGGAGTTCAAGACCAGCCTGGCCAAGATAGTGAAACCCCGACTCTACTAAAAATACAAAAATTAGCCAGGCATGGTGGTGCGTGCCTGTAATCCCAGCTGCTAAGGAGGCTGAGGCAGAGAACTGCTTGAACCCATGATACGGAGGTTGCAGTGAGCTGAGATTGTGCCACTGCACTCCAGCCTGGATGACAGAGTGAGACTCTGTCTCAAAAAAAAAAAAAAAAAAAAGAAATATAAGAAAAGTAATTTATAGTAAAATGATATATGTATCATTATATACATCATGCTCATATGTGACCACCCCAGGAGACAATTTTTATGAATGAATCAGATGCTTGCCTCTACTTTTTTTTTTTGAGACAGAGTCTCACTCTGTTGCCCAGGCTGGAGTGCAACAGCACTATCTTGGCTCACTGCAACCTCTGCCTCCCAGGTTTAAAATATTCTTGTGCCTCAGCCTCTCTAGTAGCTGGGATTATAGGTGTGTGCCATAATACCTTGCTAATTTTTGTATTTTTCGTAGAGATGAAGTTTCACATACCATGTTGGCCAGGCTGGTCTTGAACTCCTGTCCGCAGGTGATCTGTCTGCCTTAGCCTCCCAAAATGCTGGGATTACAGGCATAAGCCACCACACCCGGCCTCTACTTTTAATGAAGAAGGTTGGTTGTGAGAAAAATAATGTGATCAGAAGCCATTCTGTATGAGAATGGCAACATAAGAGTAGGGGTCTAGATGGATACTAGAATAAAAACTAGTTGAGACATGGATATGGTTTGGCTCTGTGTCCCCACCCAAATTTCATGTCAAATTGTAATCCTCACAGGTCGAGAGAGGGATCTGGTGGGAGGTGATTGGATCATAGGGGCAGTTTCTGCCATGCTGTTCTCATGATAGTGAGTGAGTTTTCATGAGATCTGATGGTTTAAGAGTGTGTATCAGATCCCCCCTTGCTCTTTCTCTCCTTATGCCATGCAAGACAGGCCTTGCTGCTTCTGCCATGATTGTAAGTTTCCTGAGGCCTCCCCAGCCATGCAGAGCTACAAGCCAATTAAACCTCTTTTCTTTATAAATTACCCAGTCTCAGGTAGTTCTTTATAGCAGTGTGAAAATGGACTAGTACAGATATGTAATAACAGACCATACTTATTATGTGTTATAAGGGAACAAAGGAAATAAACTTTATTAAAATAAATATAACGTACCACATCAAATTGCAAATGACATAGTGGAGAAAATCAAGAAGTGTAACTCTCACAATTGAGCATGAATATTCTCCCAGATTAGTGTTCCTTATAGATGAATAGTGTCAAAATGATTCTCTATGTTTTAGGGCAAAGTAGTGTTGAAATATCATAGAGAACATTATCCTGTCTCAAAATTCCATAACATTCTGAAGCAAGCATTCATTCCCAGTACTTTAAAAGGCCCTGGAGAGCATATTCCTCCACAGGCAACAGAGAATTGAGGTTGGATTGGAAAAATAAATAGTCACAAAACTTGCTTCTCAGAAGTTGGGTGGTAGACTTTGCTAGGTAGTAAAAGAGTAAGATTAAAAAAGCAACAGACTGGCCACCCTCAGATAAATAAATCATTATTTAATTATTATAACATAAATTTCATATGATTGTGCTCTAAAAACTTTAAAAGGCAGTAATACAAAATATTTATAATGAAAACTTTGTTGATGAAATTCAATGAGATCCTTGTGTTTCTTGTTACTCTGCTACTTTAATGATAGTTATTTAAAAGAGGTTGCACATTTCCATGGTTATATATTTTTAATTTGTTTTGTGGCTTTTGAGGTAATTCTTCTACTGCACTAATACTATTTTATTTTATTTATATATTTTTTGAGACAGCTCTTGCTCTGTCACCCAGGCTATATTGCATACCCTGACCTCCTGGGGTCAAGAAATCCTCCCACTTCAGCCTCCTGAGTAGCTGGGACCACAGGCATGTGCCACCATGGCCAGCTAGTTTTTGTATTTTTTATAGAGATGGGGTTTTGCCATGTTGCCCAGGCTCGTCTTGAACTCCTGAGCTCAAGTAATTCAGTCACCTCTGCCTCCCAAAGTGCTGGGATTATATAGGCATGAGCCACTGTGTCCAGCCACTAACTATTTTAAACTAAATGTGTGGTTACAAATCTTAAAATATCAGGAACAGACAGGATGTATAAACTAAGTTACTTATTTATTTTGAAAGAAAATATTTATTCCATTGAGTTTTTCCTATGCAAATTATTAAGCATGTGCAGAACTTCTTATAAAACGTTTAATACAGTTACACATTAAAGTATTATTGATTTATATTTGGTATGGAGGGACAGTCAGAAGCCAGAATGAGGGAGAATTCTTTAGGCTGGGCTGTGCAGCACATTGCAGGACAGCTTACTACATGCCGATCACCTGGACAACCAAAGATGCCCCCACAAATTTCCAAAACATTCTGTAACAGGCAGAACCAACCTTTCTGAAAAAAACTGTTCTAACACTGCTATGGTTTCAATGTTTTTGTCCCCTCCAAAAATTCATGTTGAAATGTAATCCCCAATGCAACAGTGTTGGGAGGTGGGGCCCTTTGGGAGGTGTTGGATAGAGCCTTTTGGGAGATGTTTTAATTAGATTAGCAGAAAAATAAGAAACGGTGATCTCAATGAATTTCATTAAAAGTTTGCTTTATAAACATTTTGTATTATTGCCTTAACAATTTTTGGAGTACAATTATATGAAATAGATTAATGCCATCATAAAAAGGCTTGTTGGAAGGAGTTTATTCCCTTTTTGCCCTTCTACCTTCTGCCAAAGGAGGGCACAGCATTCCTACCCTCCAGAGGATTTGGTGCTCAAGACACCATCTTGGAAGCAGAGAGCAGCCCTCACTAGATGCCAGCACCTTGATCTTGGACTTCCCAGCCTCCAGAACTATGAGAAATAAATTTCCCTTCTTTCTAAATTACCCAGTTTGTGGTATTCTGTTATCATAGCACAAACAACCTAAGACAAAAACCAAAATACTTTAAAAATTTGACAATTTAAGTCCATTCATTGAATATTAGTCTTTAGATCAGCAAAGTAAAGAGAAGAGTGAACACAATTCCTGGCAGGATCTTGTTCCCTTGAGTTCTCCTTACACTGACAGTGACCCAGCTATAGTGCAAAGTCTGAACATGGGCTTCCCTCACTTACATACATCTTTTCCTTGGGTCCTCATCATGCCTAGGACATACTAATGTCTACCTTTTTTGACTTAACATAGGGGATCCCTGCAACTGGGACTCTTTCTGTCTTTACAAGCTCTTCTCCAAATGCTCTCCAGCGTCTCCTGAATGCTCAAGTACTAACCTGCTTGGAGCTACCTGTTCATCCCAGGTCTTTCCTGACTCTGTGTTGCTGTACATATTGTTCCTTCAGTTGGCCATCTTATTTGGGTGGCTAATTCCCAGTTGTGTTTCAAGATTCAGCTCCTGGGTCATCTCTGGGAAAGCCTCTCTCCTAGGAAGCCAAATCTGAGCCACCAAATGGGATGACATCAACTCCTCAACCTCTGTAGTTTCACGGTACCCTGCACAGATATCCAGACACACTTTCCACAAGAATCAGAAGTGATCTCTGTTTTAATGTCTTCGTCCCACTATCTTGGTTCCACAGTCTGTCACTAGGTTATAAACTCTTCAAGGGCATGAACAATATTTATTGATCTTTGTCTTTCCAGTAATAATTTGTTTAATGCTAATTTGAGTATCACAAGCAGTAGGCTTTGCTGAACCCTTGACTGTACGGGAGACAGGAAACATTGGTTAGGAAGACTGGATAAAAGAGAGGATCTAAATATTTTTTTTTCTGATGGAAAGGGTACATTTTAATAGTTAGTTTGAGAAATAACCTATTATTTTCATTTTTGAAACAGATTAATCCTATGCTTTCTTGAGTGTTCAGGTAAAATGCACCTTAAGAAGCAGCAAAGTATGTGCAGGAGCATTCTGGGTAAAAAGCCTGTTTTCAGGTAGAAGTACACATCAGATATGAAGGCACAACTTTTATGTTTAATACACAATAGATATTCCATTAATAAACATATAGCATTGAGTTAATATCATACAAACTGAAGAAAAAGTTGAAAAGTCTAGAACTCCCTTATTCTCTCTAGATCATCAGCCTGAATCATTAATTTGACAAGTATTTATTGAATGTCTACTACAAGTAAGGAAGTGTTCTAGAAGCTGGGGATATACCAGTGACCAAAACATCTCTAATTTCATGGATCTTTAGTGCATTTTGGGAAACAAACATTCACTAGTAATATGATGTAATTAGAGACATATAACAGTATAACTACTAATATAAAATTTAAAAATGTTATGATAGAAAAATTAGTATAAGACTTGTATAATTCATATTTAAGAATTCAAGGATTTAAAATGATAATTATAGGTAATTATAATAACTAGTTTATAGATAATTCATATATATCCATATTAATTTATATGTATTCATTTTACATATTTATAATTAAAGTATAATCATGATGTCTGGAGATACACACACACTACCTTATATATCCAATATACACTTCATCAAGTGAATTAAAATAATTGAATCTAGTAAAATTTATTTAACGAGTATCCCAAACACTTAGTGGTATATAGCTCAACATGGGGAAAAAATCACTTTAGTTGTCTTATCTAAACTTGACTCTCATGATACATTTTGAATGGTTCCAAATATTTTTCTGGGTTTGTGAAACTATATGCATTGCAGCTGGTGCTACAACTCAGAATTTTACCTCATAAGGAATTACTATTAGGTTTTGGCAACATGACAACTTAAAATCATTTCTTCTTAGTAGCAAAAAAATAAAAAATAATAAAAAATAAAGGAGAAAGAAAAGAAAAAAATTCAAGGAGAGGAAGGGAAACCAAACTCAATCTCCTAAGGAGATCAAATAACAGTTCTGCTGTCGAATTTCACTTTTAACAAAATATTAAATGTAACTAAACTGTTTTTTAACCTATGTGTCTTTTAGGCCACTGAAATGCAATTTTCAATAAGCAGAACTATGTCGCAGTTAACTTTTATGTCAAAGAAACAAAATCAGAATTTTTTTTCTGAAATAAACTTTTCCTTGCATTATTTATTTTCTCTACATAAGTGCCTCTTTTTTTCTTCACAGAACAAACTAAAAGAAAATTAAACAATGGGTACCAAAAGAAGGAGGTATTCAATAGTAATGAGTTTTCTGAAAAACAAATTGAGAAGTTGGATATTAAAGAATGAGAAGCCTCATATTTATAATTTTCAATGAATTAACATTTCTTAAATAAACAACTGCTCAGTGTATTTGCTATACACTAGGCTTTGCCCTGTGTATTCACAGGTGGAACACAAACTTGGTTGTTTTAGGTGATGCTTATTCACTGCCTTTTGAAACCTGTTTGAAGCTGTGATCTCATTATGTCAGCATCACAGTGATTTATTCGCCCAGTCATCAAAATGCTTTTGAAGACATGTTTACCAATTTCATAACACAAAGGGAAAGGGAAATGCTCTTTTAAAAGTCTGAGTTGATAAGGTAGTTATTGAAAGGCAAACATTTTAGATATTAAAGTTAGGAAAGGAGAGATGAATTTTTTTTTTCACGTACAAATATAGCCAAGTATGATATGGTTCTATGGTACCAATGAAGTAGACATGAATTTAGATGAATTATCCCAGGGATATAAATAGTTTATTAGAGAGAGTCAAGTTTATTAGCAGACATTTGACACTAAAATCAGAAATATATCCAACAACACTAGTTTACTTACAGAACTTTAAGACTGTAAAGGCCCGTGAATGCTCCCTTGGGAATGTATGTCAGAGCGTTTCCCGCAAGACGTCTGTGGGTTTCAATGGAGAGGAGTGAGAGTCAGCATACCTCTTCATGATGAAGTCATTTAATTGTTAAAAAAATACAATGCAACTGTGTTTAAGCCACAAATATCAAAAGCAACTGTAACGCACTTTGTTTTGTTATATTTTGCAAAAATTTCTATAAATTTCTAATTAAAATGTTGGCAGAAGTGCTTAAAAAGAAATGTAATACATTACCTACATTACAATAAACCATTTAATAGCTTATATCATGTACATATATATAAAACTGTCCTTTAAACAATTTTTTAAACAAATGCTAACACCATATGATAATTTGCAAAAAATTGTAATGTCCAAATGTGAGCATCACATGAGTTTCATGAATATTTGTAAGCATAAAATACATTAAACATTAGAATATTTATGTTGCAACTATTCCTCAAAATACTCAACTTTCTTATTAAATTTGTCAAGAATGTAGATTATCACAATCGACTTTTTCTAAACTGTATCAGAAAAGAGTAGCTTAATTTAACATGATTTACTAGATCAATGCTTTAAAAAATTGAAAACAGAGATTAGTATGAAGGACATTAACATGGGTTATTTAATGGAAAGTTCTGACATTATTAACTGGTAAAATTTTAAAAGTTCACTTTATAACATTTTTCTAAGTAGGAGATAGCCAACGTGAAAAACTGCAAACGATCAACAAGATATGCTACCTGAAACATGTGATTTGGTATTTTTTGGCAGCCACATCAAAGCCATAACCTGGTATGTTAAAGGATAATGTAAAAACGGCAATGTGACTCCAAAGAGCACAGTATTATGAGGAGCTGATCATATCCTAGAATGGTGAGTAGAACTGGGAATCAAGATACCTTTGCCCTTTTGTTTTTCCTTTTTCTTTTTTAGAGATTGTTTATTGCCCAGGCTGGCCTTGAACTCCTAGGCTGAAGCAGTCCTCCTGCCTCAGCCTCCTGGGTAGCTGGAACTATAGGGGTGTGCCATAGTATCCAGCCCCTGCTTTTATCTGATGGAGATGGGGATTTGGGGATAAGGATTCGGTTGGTCCATTTTACTACTGCTTATTTCTGAGGGACCTAAGAGGCTCAAATTTATACCTTTGATACTATCCTCAAAGGAGAGATAATTCAGTCACAGAGATGCACTGACTGTACTGAAATAAGCCATTTCTCATGCTTTAAATATGTGTCCCATTGCCACTTCACACCACTGATAATATACTATAAATGAATATTTAAAGAAAAGCTACACTTATATGAATAGAACATCTGAGTAGTATTTGTGGTGTGTGTATTGAAAGCATTATTTACTCCATGCAAATTAAATAAAATTTCAACATACTTTTAAAAAGTATGCTTAAAAAAATTAACATTAGAAAGTCCTAGGACGTCTCCGAGAGGCTCTGCTTATCCTGCTTCTGCAGCACTAACTTGCTTTGTGCTGTTGAATAAGTTAGTTAATATTTCCGAGCTTTGTTTTCCCACTAATTACATGAAACGTTAAGATAAAATGGCTTCTTGGGTCCCTTCCAGATCCAAAACTCCATAATATCCCTATCTTGTCTTGTGGTCATTTGTGTTTGTGCCTGTTTTTCCTTCTCTTAACAGAGATAATCTTTTAAAAGAGTTGGATAGCTCTTATACTGTATCCCTCCTACCTATCTCATGGTACCTAAAAAAGTATTTTTTCAAGTGATAAATAATTTAGTGGCCTGGTCTAAAATTAAGAAAAAAAAAAAGAGCAGAAAAACAGCAGAATGAATCGGCTGAAGTATTGTTTTATAAAAATCTTTGTTTCCAAATATATTTGTGAAAATGGATTGAGTGGAGGAAGTTCATTTCTTCCTACACATGATCAGAAAGGTTTGAGAGCTGCTAGCTTAAGCCTGGTGTAGGCACTTAATAAATATATGTTATTAACATATAATTCAGCATAATATTTGACCAGGTTAACTTAAGAGGTGTTTTTTTTTAATTTCCTATAAAACTGTCTTATCAGAAAACCCTCATTAGACACTATCTCTGACCTTCTTCCGTCTCATCTCCCCATATTTAGTCTCTAGCTACACCCACCCATTCTGTATTCACTGATGGTCTTTATAAAGCCAACTCTGACCATCTTACTGCCCTGTTCAAAAACTTTGTCAGTTCCCATGCCAGGTAAATAGAAATAAAAAGTCCTCAGACTCTTCTCCAATAATTCTCTGATTTCTACTGGATGCTAGAACTGAACCAATCAATGAGGTTTGCTTTTTAAGACATGCCCTCCACATTTTCCCCTCTAGCCCTTTGTTCCACCTAAAATCTCCTTTCTCTCCCTGTTTCTTAAAACAACCTCAGTGCTACCAGAGGACTTCAAAGTAGAGAACTGCCCATCAGTTTGGAAAGGATTTGGAAAGCTCAGTTTCTGATGGTTAGTCTCTCTACTTTCAACTCCTTTGTTAGCACTTTGTGTCTTACTACGGATTTTATAGTCTACTTTGTGTTATAGTGTGTACCTGTCTTCATGCCACATGAAAGACTGGGAACTCCTCGAACCTGGGTATTCTCTTGGTATCCACATAAGATCTTGAATACTGCCTAATAGTAGGTTGTCTCAGTAGCGCCTGACTAACCAGTTGAGTGGAGACTACTGGTTGTCCCCAGTATCCACTTTCCCCTTGTAGAATAATTTCCCCACCCAGAATTTTAGCAGATTACATGGCCATGTAGAGTCTGATTTTCCAGTCTTCCTTGCAGCTGAACATGATGATGTGACTAAACTCAGCTGTGATCAAAAGTGGTCTGTGAAACACCGGTATCACCTCCTTAACAAGACATTGCTTCTTCTTAATTTCTTTAATTTCCCCTTCCTGTAGAAGCGGTACTGGTGAGACATCACCAGCAATTCTGGCGTGGAGAACCTTCCGCAGAAGGCAAAACAAGAACAACAACAACAACAAAAAAAACAGAAGGAGACTGGGCTCCTGGATGACCCTGTGGAACTGAGCTGTTCCAAAGCCCCGAAGTCTGTTTTGGATGAATAACTGAATCAGGATGAACCCCTGTGGTATCCTCTGAAGGATTGAAGGATTATTTAGCTGTCGGAGCTGGTAAACCTCCACTGCACTGCTGGAGAGAAAGGTAAGGGGTTTCATACTTACCTAGATATTGGCCCCAATGCATCATTTTGCAAAGCTGTTTTGATCTACAATATTCTCTGTCTCTCTGCTTTATTCCCTTTTCATCTTCCTATTGTTAGCTTGCAATTGGTGCACCTGAGCTATCACAGACGTCGCATGTTGCTATTTTCCTAACTGTCTAAGTTGGGAAGAAATGCTATCATTCTTTCAAGCTATCTTTTTTTCTGGTCTTGGCTATGCATATTTTATTGTGGTAAAATATACATGAAATAATATTTATCATTTTGAACATTTGTATGTGTAGATTCAGTAGCATTATATATATTCACAATGGTATCTAACCAACACCACTATGTACACCTAAATTTTTGATTATCCCCAACAAAAACTCCATACCTGATTAGCAATATCCCTTCCTTCCCCTTATTCTCAGCCCCTGGTAATTTCTATTACATATCCTGTCTCTATGAACTTGCTTTTTCTAGGTATCTCATATAAGTGGAATCATATAATGTTTTCCTTTTGTATCTGACTTATTTCACTAAGCATAATATTTTCTGTGTCCAACCATGTTATATCATATATCAAAATAGTATTCCTTTTTGTGATAGAATAACATATTGTATGTATATACTGCATTTTGTTTAGCCCTTCATCTGTTAATTGAAAGTTGTATTATTTCCATCTTTTGGCTCTTGTGAACAGTGATGCTATGAATATTGGTGTACAAATATCTGTTTGAGTCCCTGGATTCCATTCCTTTGGGTATACATCTAGTGGTGGAATTCTTGGGTCAAATGGTGATTCTATGCATTGGAACAATGATTGCACCTTTATATATTCCTACCAACAATGCATCAGGGTTATAATTCCTCCACATCTGAAGCTATCTTTTTATATCCCATAATATTTATTGAGGCCCTGCTCTGTGCTGGTGCCACTTTATTATTATTTTATTTATTTATTTATTTATTATTTCTTTGAAACAGGGTCTCACTCTGTCACCCAAGCTAGAGTGCAGTGGCTCAAGCTTGGTTCACTGCAACCTTGCCTCCCAAGCTCAAGTGATCTTCCTGCCTCAGCCTCCCAAGTAGCTAGGACTACAGGCATGTGACACCATGCCCAGCTAATTTTTGTATTATTATTTTTTTATAGAGATAGGGTTTTGCCATGATACCCAGGCTGGTTTCAAATTCCTGAATTCAAGCGACATACTACCTCGGCCTCCCCAAGTGTTAGGATTACAGGTACAAGCCACCATGTCTGGCCTTGTGCTGGTACCACTTTAGGTGCCAGTGATACAGCAGTGAATACCAGGATAAAGCCCTTTACCTCATGGAATGGGTATTCTCATGTGGCAAGATAGTCATTAAATAAAAAGTCAAGTGAATAATATAACATGAATAATGCTCTGAAGAAAGCAAAATCAGGGCAAAGGGATAGAGAGCAATGGGTGTTGGTGGTGGATGAGGGACTATTATTTCAGATAAGATGGTCAGAACAATCTCTCCACTGAGTGGGCATTTCAGCATATGCCTGCACCATGCAGGTATCGATACAAACACAACAGTGGAACAAAATTCCTGAGGCAGAGTGTGACTGGTGTAGTGCAGAAGCTGCAAGGAGGTAAGCATGGCTGGAGTGGAATGACCGGAGGAGGATGGCAGGAGGTGAGGTTGGAGAGGTGTCTAGGGCCATCCCATAAAGGTCTTTGGAAGGACTTCAAATCAGAGAGCAATGTGATCAGATCTGTGTTTTAGAAATGTCCTTCTGATGGGACGCTTTTGTATATATATTTATTTAACTTTTAAGTCTGGGGTACAAATGCAGGTTTGTTATATAGGCAAACTTGTGTCACAGGGTTTGTTGTACAGATTATTTCATTACCCAGGTATTAAGCCTAGTACCCATTAGTTATTTTTCCTGATCCTTTGCCTCCTCCCATCCTCTGATAGACCCCAGTGTGTGTTGTTTCTTTCTGTATGTCCACGTGTTCTCATCATTTAGCTCCCACTTATAAGTAAGAGTATGTGGTACCTGGTTTTCTGTTCCTGTGTTAGTTTGCTAAGGATAATGGCCTCCATCCAGCTCTATCCATGTTCCTGCAAAGGACATAATCTTGTTCTTTTTTATGGCTGAATAGTATTCCATGGTGTGTATGTACCACATTTTCTTTATCCAGTCTACCACTGATGGACATTGAGGTTGATTTCATGTTTTTGGTATTGTGAATAGTGCTGCAATGAGCATATGCATTCATGTGTCTTTATAATAGAATAATTTATATTCCTTTGGGTATATTCCCACTAATGGATTGCTGGGTCTAATGGTAGTTCTGTTTTTAGGTCTTTGAGAAATTGCCACAGTCTTCACAATGGTTGAACTAATTTTCACTCCCACCAACAGTGTATAAGCATTCCTTTTTCTCCATGATCTTGCCAGCATCTGTTATTTTTTGACTTTTTAATTATAGGCCTTCTAACTGGTGTGAGATGGTATCTCATTGTGGTTTTGATTTGCATTTCTCTAATGATCAGTAATGCTGAACTTTTTTTTTCATATACTTGTCAGCTGCATGTATGTCTTCTTTTGAAAAGTGTCTGTTTGCCAACTTTAAAATTATTTATTTATTTTTTCTTGTAAATTTGTTTAAGTTCCTTGTAGATGCTGGATACTAGATCTTTGTCAGATGCATAATTTGCCAAAATTTTCAATGGGACCCTTTTAAAGGGGAGAATAGATCATGAGGTCAAGAGTGGAAGCACAGAGGAGACTAAAGTCTTCAGATGGGAGATAGTGGCATAGTATAACAGTGGCAGAGGTGGCATGAAGTGGTGGGATTTAGGGAGGAAGAAAAATCCAACTTGATCAACCACTAGGGTCAAGGTGGAATGTAGGCAGTCAAAGAGGAGCAACATTTTATACTTACAGTTACTTTATGTATAATACAAATGCATTTGATTACTTATCCAAACTGCTATGTATAATATGGAAGCAAATGAATTGGGTATGATTTGATATAAAAAAGTTGCTCTTTGAATTAAGACAGACTCAGGTTTGGTTGACCATTAGACAGCTTAAGTGATTAGACTCAACTGACTTGTAACTGTTATTTTGGTCAAAATGTCCCTAACTATCCTGTTTATAGTCATGACTTCAACAGTGCATTTCTGAGCTCTAAAACGTAGCCTTCAACTAGGCGTTCATCAGCGCTCACTGCTGTGACAGTATCAAGTAGCTGGATGGTTTTTTGAAACAGTGACTTTGGAAATGAAAAGGAGAAAGTAAAAACTTTATTTTTAAAAAATTAGTTTAAATTATTGTTAAGGCGAATGCCTTTCTGTTACATTTCCTGAAACTCACTTCATACAAATGGTTTCTCTTTTTTGGGCAGGGACTTTTGGTCCCCTGAGTCTATATTCAGAACTAACCTGTGGAACCACTGACCTGTGTTATCAGGGCAGTCTGTCTTAAAGCAAAGGAATTTATTATCTGCTATTAGCTGTTTGCTGGGCTAGTGGCAGATCTGTCTCATTGACAAAAACAGCAATTTAAGGAAATCATTCCCCCTTTATTTCTTTACCATGTGGGGTAGCTTTAGTACTTTTAAAACCGAAATGCATACAAACATAGGAATAAAGCAGGCTTTCAAATGTGTTCACGATATACTAATAGTAAGAAACACACACATCTTTCTTGTGATGATTTGAACTAACAGTTTGCTAAGCAACTGTTTTCCAATCCTAGAGAGCAACATAACATTTGGTCAGAAGTTTTTTTTTTTTTTTTTTTTTAAATGCTGTTTCTAAAATTATCATTTCATGGGAATATCTCTTTCATAATCTTCACTTCTGCAATACAATATAACTCAATAAAAAACTCGTCTTTCTACATAAAATATTTTAAAAAGTTTTTATTCCTTAAGTCACTGCTCCATATATGACTCATATTGTCCTACCATTGTTAGTTTTACTGACTTAATTGCTATTAAAAGAAACCATTAAGTTACAATAGACACATTCCTATTCCAATAAATCAAACAGGTAGATGTTTTGGTACTGTAAAAACCATCTACAGTATTTTGGAGAATGTACAGTTTTCTTTGAATTACTAAAGTAATTTGAATCTTTAAAGTAATCTAAAGGATTTTATTTTATATTTTGTAGCTTCCTTTTGTAAAATGGAGGGATGAGAGCAAAGCAATCATATGTAGGTCTAATTTTTCCTCTCTAGACATTGGCATGGAAAGGAAAAGGTATGTGTACAAGATGGGGGAGTACTGAGGATGGAAGGGGGCATTTGACTTTGCATTTGAGACCCTTGGGAAATTATTGTGCAGGAACTATGGTCCGACATGGGTCCACTTGGCTGAGTAGCATTTTCAGAGCTAAGCGAGAGGGCCTGGCTAGATCTGTCAGGCCTCCTGAGTCAGTTCTTGCATGAATTTCCTCTTGACTTCTAATTTATTTTTTTCTTTCCCTTTTTGATTTTCTTTCCTCTCACCATTAATTTGCTGTGAGATAACATAAGTTACTTTCCCTGGGCCTCATTTCCCTTAAATTAAAAAAAAAATGAATGAAAGGGATCTTTCATGAAGGTCTTTTCTACCCTCAATTTAAAAAAAAATTACACTTGCATTTTCTACTGTTATTTTTTCCTCTCTCATTCTCCTCTTCCTTCTTTTTCCTTCTTCTGGTTTATTGTAAGATTACTTTATTATAACATGTCATTAACATTGTAAAAAGCACTTTCCCATAATTTATATCATGGAGGTTGGTCAGGGATTATTATTGTCCATATTTTGCAGATGAAGACACCAAAGCTCTGAAAGGTTTTATGTAAAGTAGAAAACATTGTCGCTTTTCTTATTATTTAAAGAGTAGTCTAGTCTTCTTATGAGCATGGAAGCTATGTAATAGCAGTGCTACTTAAATAATCAGAGTAGAATGAACTTCAACATGATAATTCTTAGGATTTTTTAAAAAAACATTTCATCAGACTACTTAGTAAATTCATGCTGGCTCCTAAAAATTGCTTTTCCAACTTTTACAAAGCACACGAGAGTGAGAGGGCATACAGTCTATAAATGTTAATCTGTTCTAGACATTTGATGAGGGCTATCAGGCTTATGGTAGTAGTTTTACCCTTTTTTCCATTCTGAAGATCTGGATGGCACTTGCCTGTTTCCAGTTTTCTGGTACTGTTTTCCTTCTCTGTGATTTTCCAATATTGATTTCAGCAGTTCTATGACTATTTCTGGATTTTCCCACTCTTTGGAGTTGTAATTTACCTGAATAATTGCTGTTAAACTATCATTTAGATGTAAAATTTCTGAAAAGTCTTTTTTATTCTTTTATAAAGTATCAAAATATTCTCATTTGGAAAAAAATTGTCCTAAATAGTCAAAACTATGATAATATAATTAGTGACTCTCAAAAGATAAATAGGTGATGAAACCAGTATAATAATGGTCAATTAAAATTGAGATTCATGATTCAATTCAATTAATTAATTTGCTTTTGTTGCTTTTTGGGCCAACTACATTTATAGGCTTGGCTTTGGTTTATCCATCAGGAGCCAAGTATCTGAGTTATATGTAGAGTTAGAAACACGATGAAACTTACAGTAAGATGTAATTTGCCTGAACTTGCAGTAATGCATGACAGCAGCAACTGACAAAGCCCACCAGGGTAGATTTTCTTTTACAAGGTGCCCTTGCTGGTCAGATGGGACCAGACACATAAGAGCTTAACCTTCTTGTGTTCATCTTTGGTAAGATTTGCAGCAGCCAATTCAGTGCCTTGGATACAAGAATCATGACATTTCATCAACTAACTTTCTTCCCATTTGAGAAAAAAATATATTTCCTAATACTCCTTAAAAAAAATAGCTATTTTCAAAAAGTGTATCCACCCCTCCATTGTTATAGCCAATGCCTCAAGTGAGGCTGCCATTGTTTTAAGCATATCCAATTTGTCAAATCCAGCTAAAAGGCTTTCTTTTTTAAACTATGTATTCATGAGCTGTGCATTTTGCTTTCATTATTTGATAGAATAAAAAAAATTCAGATTTCAAGGTTCAAGGGCTAAGAATTGTTAAGGGCTAACACCACTGGACTGAGTAAATGAACTCTTTCAAGTCAATAAGGAGATCCTTTAGTGTGCATAGGGCCCTGTGGTTTCTTTAACCAGACTAAAGAAGTTCAATTTCAATTCCTTATGGAATCTTCCTTAACCATCTCAGCTAACAGTCAGCTCTCCTATAAGATACGTTCTATACGATGTAGCCTATAAAGGTTGAATTTCTGTCCTATACCCTTTCTTTTAAAGGTTTTTTTTTAGTTGTTTTTTGTTTTGTTATTGTTGTTTTAAGCTCTTGGACTTAAGTGATCCTCGCGACTCAGCCTCTCTAGTAGCTGGGACTACAGGTATGCACCACTGTGCCTGGCTCATTTTCTACTCTTTTATAAGTAGTCTATCTGATTAGGTTATAGACTCCTAAGGCCAAGATTCTTATTGTATGCACAGAGCAGAGAGCTCAACTGATCTTTATTGATTGTTTGATCATCTTGTTTCCAAAGGCAGCTGGCCATACGGTTGCAGTTGCTTCAGATCTGGCATAACTAGTCCAAGATAGCTAGTTATTGTAGAACCAGATTAGAAACAGCTGAGGAATATTCCTTCTTTGTTACATATCAAATTTAAATTCAGAAATTTCTTAGAGCACTTTCAATATGCCACATACAGTGCTTTTGGGCATATAAATAGTAGCTACCATTTATCAAACAGTTCATAAATGCCAGGGCACAATATTAAGTACTTTACAAACATGGTGCTATTTATTTATAACAATCATGTTCAACAATTGGCATCATCTCCATTTACAGATGGCAGAATGGGCCCAAGAGACTTGGTTATTTGCTCACAATAGGTAGAAAAGGTCACAGAAGAGAATTTGGTTCAAATATAGCATTTTGACCCCAAATTTGGGTTTTTAATTATTACTCTGGTTACAGGAAGGTTGGTCTGAAGCTTTGGTTGGTCAGAAGCAGCCCTGACCTAAAAAAGGAAAATGCAGGGACACAATGGCTGCATTGCCTGAGGCATTGTCTGTAAGAAAACCATTGCCCATTGCTTTTTATTTAAACTCCTCTCACTGCCTTTCAGACTCAGCAGAATCTTGCTACTCTTACTGCTATGACTGGTCCTCTCTTCTTCGTCTGGCTAGGCTCTCTTTAAGTCTTCATCTTCCAACCATTAGATGTTCCTCAAGTTTCTGTCCTCACACCTTTTCTTCTCTTCTGCTCTGCCTAGTGGTACTCAAATTTTAGTGTGCCTTGCCATCACCTTAGAAGCCATAACAAATTTCAGACCCTCAAGGCCCTAATCCTGACCCAGGGAATCAGACATTCTGGAAGAAGGACTTGGGAATCTGCATTTTTTAATAAGCAGCTCCAGGGATTTTATTGTAGGTTGAAAAACTACACTGGGAAACACAGAGCCTAAACCCTCTCTCGAGGTTCTCATCCACCTAGCACCTTCAACCGTCACCTCTTTGTAAACCACTCTCCAATCATTATCTCTAGAATAGACTTGTCATGCTGCACACTCACATTCCAGCAGTGTTATTGACATTCCCAGTTAGATGTCCTGCTGCCACTTACACTTAGTATATCCAGAACTTGGCATCCTCTTGCCTCCAAAATCAGTTCTTCCCTTGAATTCCCTGTTTCTGTCCCTCCCCAGGCTCCTGACACCTGATTTCATAACCCTATTCAGAGTCATCTCTCATCTTTAGACCTCCCCTTTAGTCCCTATATTCAATTAACTGATGAGTCCCTGACTGTCTTCATTTGTTGGGTTGCTTTCATATATTCTAGTGGTTCTTAGCCCACCTGAAGAGCTTTGAAAAATATCTGTCTGGGTCACCACTAACACCCATTAAATCAGAATCTCTGGGGATAACCCCTGGTCATTAGTAGCTTTAAAAAGTGTTCTAGGCAATTCTAATGCATATTCAAGGATGGGAAACTTCGAAATAGTTTTCACTGTTTAATATTTATAAGATCGCCTGAAGACCTTCATGGTCTCTATCACCAGAAACAAGGATTAATTCATTAATTGTTGAGAGAATTAGGACAGGTGATTAGTAATGGATTTTAACAGGTACCCAGGCTGGGCGCAGTGGCTCACATATGTAATCCCAGCAGTTTGGGAGGCCAAGGCGAGTGGATCCTTGAGGTCAGTAGTTCGAGACCAGCCTGGCCAACATGGTGAAACCCCATCCCTACTAAAATACAAAAATTAGCTGGGCATGGTGGTGAGCATCAGCTACTCGGGCGGCTGAGGCAGGAGAACTGCTTGAACCCAGGAGGTGGAGTGTGAGCTGACATTGTGCCACTGCACTGCAGCCTGGGCAACAGAGTGAGACTCTGTCTCAAACAAACAAACGAACAAACAACAAACCAGTTACCCAGATGAGACAATGAGAACCTGAACTACATGGTGACATAATAGAGTGAACAAACAGGAAAGACAAGGTGGAATTATGAGCTTTAAAAAAAATGACAGAAAAGGACTGACAGAGCAGGCACAAGTCTGGATAATAAGAACATTGGTGGCAAGCAGTCAAAGTAGGAGAAAATGCTTGTGAGAGGGTGGGCAGGTGACACATGAATGAATCTTGTTCTGCACATGTTGAGTTTTGAAGTATTGGTGGGTAGTTGGTGGAGGTGACACTTAAGCAGGTGGGGATTTTCAAAATGCAGTAGCTAAACTAGCAGTATCGGCATCACCTGGAAGTAGCTTATAAATGCAAATTCTTGGCTTTCTCCTCCCAGTCCCCAGCCTGCTGAAGAAATTCTGTGGTGGGGCCCAGAGATGTGAGGCTTTACAAGCACTACAGGTGATCCAGATGTCACTAGATTTTGAAAACCACTAGCCCAGAGTA
This sequence comes from Cacajao melanocephalus, assembly GCA_963573385.1. NCBI lineage: Eukaryota > Metazoa > Chordata > Mammalia > Primates > Pitheciidae > Cacajao > Cacajao melanocephalus. Next base: position 63,845 of record CAUYLG010072977.1, read on the forward strand.
GTGGTCCTCAAGCTTTACCATGCATCAGAATCACCTGGAAAGCTTGTTAAAAGCAGTTTTCTGAGTTTCATCCCCAGAGTTCCTGATTTACCAGGTTGGAGTGGGGGCACATGAATTTGTATTTCTAAAAAGCAAGCTCATATAAAGAACAAGTTTAGATAAAGAATAAATAACAAGGTGGTGCCAGTGCAGCAATGTCCAGGGGCAATATATTGAGAACGGTTGGTCTAGCAATCAAAGGCAAAAGAGATCTGGTCCGGAAACATAGATTTGGGGGTCATCTATATACAGAAAAAGTCATGAGTTTCTTGCCCAGACGATAGTAGCCTCCTACTGGGTCCTTTGGCTTCTATAATTCCCCAATCTATTTTGTATGCAGAAATCAGAGAAATCTTTTAGGTTCATAAATCCTATTGGTTCACTAGCTGCACACAATCCTCCAATGGCTTCCCATTGCTCTTATTTGAACTCCATACATAGCCTAACTGGTCCTGCATGATCTGGTCTTTGCCTTCTTCTCCAACTACATCTACATCACTTTCCCGCTCTCTTACTCTGCTCCAGCCATACTGACTTTTTTTTTTTTGCAGATCCACAAACACATCACGTTCTTTCCACTTTAAGGGCTCTGCTCATACTGTTCTCCTGCCTGAAACACTGCATCCCACCTCTAGGCCCCCAATCCCTCCTGCACCTTCTGATCTCAGTGTAGACATCACCTTCTTAGAGAGACCTTCCCTCCTTGTCAACCCTTGTTATTTATTCTTTATCTATATCATGTTTGTGTTATTCACTGCTCTTGTCACAATTAGCAAATATCATATGCTGTTGTGTTCTTGCTTATTATCTGTCTCCTCCATTCAATTGACAGCTTCCTGAGAGGAGGGGCTTGCTGAATGAATGAATGAAACAAACACAGCAAGTCCTATTTGCTCTTATATTCTCAGTGGCTTCATAAATATGTGTTGAATAGAGGAAGTAAAGTACAGAGAAAGGAGACAATAAAGTTAAGTGGAAAAATATGAGGAATGTCTACATTTTATAGGGGGTGGGGGAGGATGGAATGCTAAAGAGTAAAAGGAAGCTGAGAGGTAGGCGCTTTCAAAACAGTGGCTTAATTGTCATAACGAAAGACATACATCACAGACGTGTGTGTGTGTGTGTGTGTGTGTACAATGACATATCTAAATGTCTGTATCTAGCTGGATAGATAGTCATTTGGAAGACTACCAGTACAAAATAACTGCCATGAAATAACACTTGAGTTTCACGGAGGCAGTGTTTATAATCAATTGCCCGATCTATGAAGACGGGAGACTGATCACTGTGAGAAGGCCAAGGGGCATGAAGATTATTCATGGGCATGAAGGTGTTTTCATTTTATGAACACAACTCAATATGTGAATTATAGTTTACCAAAGTTCTTTGATCATTGTTTCATTTGATCCTCAGGAAAAAAAATCTCAAAAGCACAGGCAGGACAGCTATACAGACACTATATTCTGTAACATGCTGAAGAAGTAGAAGTAACAAGCATAGATTATGCTTTCAGGAAGTTTAGTGGTGTCTCTCATTACAAATTTCATCTGTAATAATAGATATCTACTATTTATATAGAGATTCTTTATGTCCAACCATAATATGATCAAACAGTTCCAGGGAATAATGGTAACTTAAAAACAGACCTTCCTAGAGCTTCTCATGTTTCTTTTCCAAATTGAGTATTTGATTCCAATAGCACTAGAATCTGGGAGTATTTTAAAATGCTACTTAGAAATAAAGACCTTTAACTTGGACAGTTTTAAATGGTAACAATTCATTCCCCCTCCTTATTTAGTCAGACTACCAAGCTAAGTTTAATGTAACTTGTAGATGCCAGCAATAGTCACCATCTACCATTAGCTCCTAACATCTCTACTACACTCTGATGGACCAAAAGTAGGATCTTTAATTTGTCCACATAGCAAGCATTAACAGAAGTTCCCAGAACTAAGTAAATAGAAGGAGGAGAGATACTTTTGGAGAGAAATGCAATGATTTCTCAAGTTATTAAAAAAATAAAGAACTATCTTTAATCTTTGCCTATATCCATTAAAGCTCAGAATTGAAAACAGTTTTTCAAGTCCAGGATCCTTGAAATTCCTGCAAAATCAGGCCCATCTGATTTTATCCACCTCTATGGGGTTGTTATAATTCACTGAAATGATGTGTGTAAATTACTTTGAACAGTGACTGGGAATAGGAAAAAAGGGGGTTAAAATCTTTTAGAAGGTGTTTTCAGTTTACTGATACAACTCAGTATGCAAAATATAGTTTACCAACATTCTTTAATCATCCTTTCATTTGATTCTTGGAAACACCTTAAAAGACGGGCAGGGTGGCTCCCACCATTCTCCTTTGAGGCCTAGTGAACATTAAGTGGATTATCAGCTATTAAGTGGCAGAGCCAGGATGAGAATCCTGGACCTCTGGATCTAGATTCTGAGCTCTTCCTTCCATACAGCACAGCTTCCCTAATTTAGACCTGCTTTTCTTTCTTTCTTTTTTGCAAAAGAAAAAGGCTCTCCTTCTGTATGCATGGGCACATTGACACCAGAAGGACAATTGGCCTGTGTGTATCTGGTCACCTTGTAGAGTCACAAAAACAAAACCAAAGCAAAACAAAACTAAACGAAACCAAAAAACAAGACTGGTATATGTCAACAACTTGTGGCATAGGTAATCAGTGTTCTAGAATGTCAGCAAGGAGAGAGGAAGACAATTTTCTGGACAATCATTCTTAAAAACTTTCTTCAACTCATCCTTCAATCTGGAGTCACATGCTTTTTTAAACATTAAGTCAGTGGATGTCTCTAGAGCTTTATTGATTCTTACGGCATTTTGAACTATGGCACCTTTGTTAAGGCTTAGCTATGGATGAATGATGAACCATGGCTATCTACACAGTTTATAACATAGTTAAAAGAATTAAATGAGGGAAATGATATATCAGGTAATTAAGAGCTAAGGAGAAGTGTGGTAATGTGGCTTTATTAATAGTGACTTTTAAAGATTGAGTTTTATGGTAAGGGGCTTATTAATATTATTGATAGCATCAGGGGCAGTTTCCTATTTAATGTATAAAGAGATAAAGCACAAAATGAGCTAAATAAGCTGAATGAAAAACTTAACACTTTCATACAGTGTTCTAATTGTCCTAACAAGGACAATTAGACACTGTTATCTGTTAACTGGGAATAATAATAATAATACTATCTACACACATAGATACACACAGAAAAAGAGAAAGTTAACATTTCTACCTAGCTGTATGGATGGTCATCTATGAGTTCAAATAAAATATATACTTTATAAACATGGTGCTTAAATATATGTACTTATATATAAAAAATATTATCTGAGACTATTTTGGACCTATTGAACAATGCTAGATTGGTGAAATTCTGTTCTACACCTAAAAATTCTGATGATACTTTTCTCATAGATAGTGTATCATAGTCATAGATTAATAACCTGAATATCCAATGTCTTCCTCCTGGGAAGACAGCTCTCTCTTGCTTTCTTTCTCATTCCCCGACACATGTACAGACACAGGCACATATATACACACTGGTCATGACACAATTGTTTATACAGCATTTAAAAGTGTTCAACTATGCAAACTACTGTGAAATCACTGTGCTAGGTGCTGTTAGAGAAAAGAAAAGCACAAATGAACCATGCACAATTCCAAACCACCCTCCACTTTCCAAGCATGGCTTTGAAAGTCATTTTGAATCTTAGCTTTGACCTAGGTTTGAATCTTAGCTCTGATACATACCAACTCCATTATGTTGGGTACATTCCTTATTTTCTCTGTATTTAAGTTTTCTTATCTGTGAACTGGGAATAATAATAATATCTACCTTTATGGGGTTGTTATAATTCACTGATATGATGTGTATAAAGCACTTTGAACAGTGATTGGCACAGAGTAAGCTATTATTGTTGTTATTACACTTACATTATTTTATTTTTTTTTAAGTTTGTATAGCCTGAAAGAGAATATAGACTTAAGCATATGTCTAATAGAAACAATCAGCAGCATAATAAAAATGTTCTGCTAAAGGGATTTTTTTTTAAAAACAAACAAAATAGAACCTCTTCAAACTCCTAAATTTAGCTTTGGGAACAAAGGAATAAACCAAGAAGAGTTGATCATTTTTCCAGGTTTCATAAATACTAACTTCTTTTGCTGTTAAATGAATAATGATGTCTTTAAGACATCAGTTAGATGCAGCAGGTTTCATAAATACTAACTTCTTTTGCCACCAAATGACTAATGATGTCTTTAAGACATCGGTTAGATGCAGCACAGAATTATATATGGAAAAGCAGTCTTGAATTTAAATTCAGCAAGTCAGCCAGCTTAGTAGAAGGAATTCCAGAACAGAACAAGGCAATGGAATGAATAGTCTTTAAAGGGTCTCCTCTATTTCTGAAATGCTGGATTCTATGGTCAAAATACTTGATGGAGTTTCCAGAGAGATAAGACAATGAAGAAAAGTATTAATAGTAGCATTTTCAAATGGTAGTTCTCTCCCCAAACACTACTGCTTTTTTGTGATTTTTTTCAACTATCTTTTTAAAAACTGGCCTTGGAACAGAATTAATATTCACCTCATGAAGAAAGAGGAGTTATTTTGAATGAGTTGGGTCACTGAGGGAGGAAATCTATTAAACAAAGTCCTTGGGGAAGTTAATTATTGATTCAGCTTGTAGTCTAAAGTTGAGGTGTGTGTTGGGGGAGAAGGGAAGCATTTTGCCATGGGATATTATAAGGAAATTAAAGGGAAAAGGGTAGGAAGGGCATACATTAGAAATATGGGGGTAAATAGGGCTAACTATTGTATATTAATTATGGCAGGGTAGAGAGAACAAGATGGACATAATTTTAAAAAAATTCTTATATTTGAAAATTATTTAAAATAACCTTTAAAAATATTGACTAATGTCAATGAAAATCTGTTACTTTTCTCTTAGGCAGTTAACATGTATAAGAAGCTCCTTTTACATGTTTTGCTTTCTCACTAGTTTATTCTTTAAAAAATTACAGATTATTTATTATGTACCAGCCATGACTAAGACAGATATTGTTCCAGCTCTTATTAAAGTTAAATCCTAGCAATGGAAATGTCCTGAGACAAAAGAGAAGATGAAAAAAAAAAAAAAGACCTGGGACCTAGAGTGAAAATCCATTCCCTGAATTATAAAAACTTGCTGTACAATCTAGAAATCTAAGATTCCCTACCATAACCCTTGATATCAATTTGATCATATGCAACTGATTCCAGTAGTAAAACAATAGCATTTCATAAAATATAATTCCATCAAAAATAAATATAGATAAAACTCCAGAGGGAGAAATTTCAAAATATTATCCTCTTATTCTCTTGAGAAAATGATTAACATAGTATAAGTTGGTTATGATGAAACATTATTTCCACCTCCCATAGTGGATTCTGTGGTTCATGAACAATTTAAATTACTCCCCAGATTTGTCTCTGACTTCAGGATTTATAAAGAAAATATTTTCAAAAGAGGTCATTACCTAAACAATTCCTTTAATCAACAGAGGATTGAATCAACTGATGGTGCCAAACGTTCTACACTAGAGCTATGATGGGGTATCACCTCCTTTATCCCCATCATTCAAAAGCGTAAAAGGATCCAATGCATTTTTAAATGCAGATTTTTTATTTATACAGTTATTTTTCATCTTCTGAAAAGTGGTTACTAGACTTAATAAAAATTCCTCTGTGTGTCATTAACTAATTTTAGCTTCCTCCTTTTTTATTTTTTATTTTTAGTGCTTGGAAGAGCCCAGTTTTAAATCTTCTGGGGATTTCACATTTTTCTATTGGAGCCTTGAGGGAAGCTAAATTTAAAAGTAGGGAAATAGTAATTAAAAGTGATTAGGACAAGAAGTTTTGGTGCTATGCAATGTGGACTCAATTCTCTCTGTCACAAGCTGAACCAAGCAGCAGTTTTTGGTTTTGATTATAGCTTCACTTGTGATTTTAATAAACATGAACCAGTATTCAAACTTTTAATATCCTGCTGCTTAACTATTTCCAAAGAGCTATCCAGCTCCTTTAAACAGCCTTTGTTTGAAAATTTTAATTTGTTTGGCTCAGTCTCACCTTAGAAAGTTGTAGCCTTATGGTAAACTCTTTTATAAGTTGATTTCCAGAATCATAAGCAATTCTATTTTTGCCCCCTCTCAACTAAGTGTTTCCTCATGTTCCAAAATTGTTGGTGCTGACAGGTTTTCTGTCTTGTTTTATCTGGTTCCCACAAGTAAGTATTAGAGACAAACAAGAATGTGCCCAGTGTTGACTGGATGCATCAAGACTATGGTGATACTTACAACTCCTCCAGGAAGCGGAGATGGGGAAGGGGATTCGGGAGCAGCTGACTGATGTTGTTCATACTGAGGTCTCTGGAGGGGAAAGCAGACAGCGTGTGAGGAGCAGCGAATGCCACCACAAGGAAATCCAGCTGTTCAATTCACACATTTCCAAACAATACAGTAAAATGAACTCATTCCTCTGGTTAACAAATGAATCGCTATTCTACATCTTAAATATATTCCTTTTCTCCAACACTCCCCGCAACATCATGGACTCTGTCAAATTAGAGACCCTAGGAGGAGCTTAGAATTCAAAATGATTTAGACCATTCATGGGCATGGTTGTAATTCTTCACGTTTAAAATTATGTGAGTAGGACAGCAAAGGAAACAGACATAACTCAACTCTAGACATAACTCAACTCTGTCTCTTGCTTTAAATTGTGTGACAAAGAGAAATGTGAAGACCGTGCAACTCTAGAAGTCCCGTTTCTCTGGGACTTTAAGCACCTTGTAAAAACAAATGTTTTGATTCAAAGAGACTTAAAAAAAAAACACAACAAAACAAGACAAAAAGCCTATTCCCTCCTTCTAACATGTTCCTTTTGCAGGTTCTCAGATTGCATTAAATAAGTGAAATGAACCATAAAACGAGGGTGTAAGGTGATCCCGCTCCATAGCACACTTCCTGCTGGGCCTGCACAGTAGTTCCTGGCACAGGAAACAACAAGCCACTTTAGGCAGAACTCAATCAATTTTTGTTTTAAGCGAAACTCCATGTAATTACATTTTATTCTGTTTTTTTTCCCCCCTATTTCTTTACTGTCTCTCACATAACCCCACAGCATCATGGGTATATGTCCTCTGTATCTCAGAGGCCAAAAGACTGACAGCTGGGCAGATTCTTAACAAGACCAACTTGGATTTCATGTAGTCCGCTGAAGGTTCACTTAAGAAGTGACTTGTTGCACAAACCTGAAGATTCAGAACTTATGGCATTGTATTCTCAGACCAGGCCTCCGTTAACATTTGTCTTGAGAAAAGATAATGAACTTCTTTTCAACCTGAATTATTGTTTTTATTAAAGTGGACACATCCATTGCACCTAACCAGTTGATTTCATTTGTAATAACTTGGTTCTGTTGTCAAATGGCTTTATATCAATGATGCTAAGAATTGAGGAATCATCCACCTTTGACCTTTAAAAAGTCATAAGCCAAGAAGAGAAAATATTTTATTTTTTTAAATTAATATATGACACCACCCCCAAATTGCTGTTAATTTTATTATCTGTTAGTGAACAATGAATAATGAAGCCCAATGCTATGTTCTTAAGCTAAAACTAGACAATGCCATGAAAATAGACCAAAGTTTTGCATTGTCCGTATTTTAAAAATCTGGATTTTTCTGGCATTGTCTAGATAAGGAAGTCAAGTAATTAATAAATAATTTCAATGTTTTTGCAAATATGCCTGTGAAATAGCACAGTCATTAAGTTCACTGAACAGCCATGTTTTAAATTGATCAATGCAGTTTCTGGATTCCTCACAGTGATTATAGAATCTCTGCAAAGACTTGCTATTTCTCAGGAATATTCACATTTTAAAATTTGATATCCTACTTATTTCCTAAAAGGATCATGGTGGTTTGGGGGCATGTCTATTGGTAACACAGATCAAACCAGTCTCGACATCAAGACAGATGGTATGGAAAGTACAGATTTTCTCTCATATGTTTCTGTGAGATGGGCAAATCACTTCAGAACAAATGTTGATCTTGTCTATCTGCAGAAAGCTCTGAATAGAATATGGTCATTTACATATTAAGGCAATTCATAAGCACTCCACATTATTTTTAATATTCATAACCCTATGTCAAGTACCTGGAAGTGAAGCTTATGTAAACATTTACTCTCTGGTCCCCCCCTGAATACTTTTTATAGCGGAGGAGATGAGGACAGCAGAGAAAGTACAGGCAAGCCTGAGAAGAATGTCTTGGGTGGGAATCTGGACTTTCCCATTCACTAGCTGCATAATCTTGGGAAAATTACGTCATTGTGCAGCCTTCCTTATTTTTAAACAAGAATGTCTGTATGTTAATAGCTTGAAATCCTATGATTAGCTGTTTCCAATCAGAAGGGAGTGACTTAATTCTTTTCTTAAAATGGAAAGTACCTGGCTGGGTTTGGTGGCTCACGCCTGTAATCCCAGCACTTTGGGAGGCTGAGGTGGGTGGATCACCCAAGGTCAGGAGTTTGAGACCAGCCTGGCTAACATGGTGAGACCCTGTCTCTACTAAAAATACAAAAATTAGCTAGGCATGGTGGTGGACACCTGTAATCCCAGCTACTCAGGAGGCTGAGGCAAGAGAATCGCTTGAACCCAGGAGGCAGAGGTTGCAGTGAGCTCAGGCCATGCCATTGCACTCCAGCCTAGGCAACAAAAGTGAATGTGTTGAAAAAAAAAAAAAAAAAAAGAAGTAAAAAGAAAAAAGGAAAGGAAAGTACCTATCTTTTCCAATAGGAATTAATAACTTTACTGTGCTACCTGACATATCATATTGTGTTTCCTCTTAGATGATGAGCTAGTACTACAAAACCAACCCCTTACCATCTGTTTTCTAACACAGGCTATTTTCTTTTAAAAAGCCTCTAGTAGTTTATATAAACTTGTAGGAGAAAAAACTTTTAATAGCAACTATCTAAGATCAAATGAAATGGGCCTCTAAAATAAAACTAAAAATGGACAAGGTAAAAATTAGTTTGTCTGCATTTGCTTTTTCCCTTCTGTGTGCACTTTTGCATTGATGTTAAAATGTAATTGTGGTTCTCCACCTCAGTGTATTCCAAACTATCCATGGGAAAATACCAAATTTTTAAAATTTCTAATTTGCTATGGACTTACACTATTATAAATGATAATAAAAATTGATTACTAAAAAGGTGAAATAAAATACAAATATATACAAAATGCAAGGCTCAATATTTTATTACATGATTTAACAGAAATTGTGAAATGACTGCAAAAAGTTTCCAAACTTTACTCTGAAATTCTTATCTGTTGTGTATTAGTAAAAACAGCTGTAGCCTGTGGTGGGTCCTTGACTGCTCTTTGGTTAGCGATGCCCCTTTTGCCTTTTTATCAAGAATGGCGAGGTTTAAATTACTTTTAGCTTGCTCATCTTTGACTTAACATGATAGAATTAGAGAATGTCTGGCTGCTAGAGAGGACTGAAACTCACCCGGGTGAGAATGCTCTTTATAGATGAGGAAAATGAGGCTCAGTGAGGTGAGGTGGTCTCTGAGTTTCAGTGCAATATTTAGGGGAAAAGCCCTAGGGTTTTTTGTTTTGTTTTGCTTTTGCTTTCTTTTTTTGGTGTACCACGTTTCTAATTTTTGCAAAATATCTTCATTCTGACTTTTAAATTAGTTTTAAATGATTCCTTTTATTTTTCTATAGCATTTGGTCTTTTTGACCCCTGGTACACATATAACCTTAGCAGCAAATGAGGGGTCTTAAAATAATTTCCAAGCCCGTGCATTATTTACTCTTTATTATTTTAAAATGCCACTGTTTTTTTAAAAACCACATCTTGCCCATGATTCAGTTTCCTAAAATTAGTGAAGCCACATAATGAATTTCCTAAAGTTTTTCATCTTTTGTTAAGATGTAGAAATTAATTTTGAAGAACTGGTCACTGTGTAAAAGGATTTCATAAGAAATGGATGATTGATTTCAGTTTTGACAAGATGGTCAAATAGGTTAAACTGTTCTGCCCTGTCTCTGACCCACCTCTTATCAATGCTGTGCTACTGATCATGTCTAGAAATCTAGAATAGAGATTGCAAAGTTCCATGAGAGCAGTTGCTATATATAGGAACCACCCCAGGAGCTTTAACAAATGTTGATGTCTGGACTGGCACGGTGGCTCACACCTGTAATCCCAGCACTCTGGGAGGCTGAGGTGGGAGGTTTGCTTGAGGCCAAGAGTTTGAGACCACCCTGGGCAACATAGGGAGACCTTGTCTGTCCAGAAAAAACCCAAAAAACACAGAAAAATAGCCAGGTGTGGTGGTGTGTGCCTGTAGTTCCAGCTACTTGGGAGGCTGAAGTGGGAGGATCACCTAAGCCTGGGAGGTCAAGGCTGCAGTGAGCCGTGAGCAGACTACTGCACTCCAGCCTGGGCGACAGAGTGAGCCCTGCTTAAAAAAAAATGTTGTGATGTCTGGGTTTTATCCTCAGGATTTTGGAGTTAATTGATCCAGTGTGGGCACTAGAGTTTTTAAAAACTTTTCAGATGATTCAAATGTTCAGTCAAGACTGAAAACCACTGCTTGGAGTAACCAAATTTTTAGGCCAGTTCTCTGACCTCTACAACTCACTTGAAATTGAGGAGGCTTAAGATGATTAAAGGTACTGATTCTTACGAGTTCCTATGGGTTCCATCCCAGCAGACCCCATCTTTCCCTTGACAATGTTTTTGTTACTTGCAGCTCATTTTTTTTGTTTTTCATTTGACAGATGTTAGTTGAGCATTAATTGTGGTCAGGTTTTATTCTAGGAACACAGTGGCGAATATATCTGAGTCATCTTTAACTTTTTCCTTTCCCGCCGTCCCTTCATCCATAAGCTCCCTGGGGTTAATTCTACTACAGAGTTCACTTCCAGATCTGGCCCCTCTTCTTTCTTCTTGGCTGCCTTTGGTTAGGCCCTTGTCCTGCTGAAAATTGTTCTGCTCTCCACATTTACTGTGTCTCCTCATTCTGGGTCATCTGCACCATGGCCAGAGAAGTCACCCTGAGAAGTCTGTCTTATCTCAATCTATACAGAGCCACTGCAACCCCAAAAGAAATGCAGCTCCTCAGGTGGATAAGTTAAAAAAGGACTTCCTCTCCTGAAGGGGTGACGAATTAAGGAAAATATCCTCTTCCTCCTGGGGTAACAGCTACAGAGCAAGCAGGGTGAATGTCTTGGCAAGCAGAGCTTGGCCTAGAGTTTAGACCCCATGAAGGAACCTCTGTGCAGGATACAACCTGCCCAACCCTTGCCATACAGGACAGTGCTCTCTGAGAACTTCTGACGCCTGCCTCTGGGAGGAAATGATGCCCAAACTTCGTAGGCTCCTCACAATCTGGCTGAACGTGAGTTTCCATCTTGATCTCATGCCACTTTCCTCCATGCAATGTATGATCTAGTTACATGGAAATTCTTACTGTTTCCTTTTGCATGTGTCTTTATATGTGTGGTTCTCTTCCCTGGAATGCATTATCCTTTCTGTTTCTAAATTACCACTCCCCTATGTCTCTTCCAAGACCATTCACGATCTAATTCAGCAGACTCTTGTGATTCTGACACAAGCCCTTATTTTTCCATCTTCGTTGTTCTCTATTTCAACTTCTAGTCCTTTGATACTTCCTGTATCAAAGCTCTTCTTAGCCCCAAAACCTAGGCTGTTGATCTCCTTAAAGTGGTGATATTTGGAGATGGTGCCTTTGAGAGGTAATTAGGTCATGAAAGGGGAGCCCCCATTATAAGATTAGTGTCCTTATAAGAGACATGAGAGAGCTCTGCTGTCTGCCACGTTGATCACCATCTCACCAATACTCTCAACTCCCTAGCCCCTGTCTTTTGTTTTACTTTCCTGGCAAAACCTCAGCTCTGGAAAAACACCATGATTCCTTTATCTTCTCTGTTATTATCCCAGGGTACTGAGTGCTACCAGAAAATAAATAAACCTCACAAATGTGCAGACCAGTGACTATAAATTCATGGTCTTTGTGTGTTTGTAACACTAGTGCACAATGCTGCTCTTTGCTATTGCTCAACTTACTCCCATGGGAACTGCTGCCAGCTTTTACTACTTGCCTCAAATCTCTTCATCAATGACCATCCCCATCATGCTCATGGGGCATCTTTCCTCTTACTTCATGGAAATAACTGGGATTCTTTGGACCATCAAGGATGTTCTCCTTTGTTCCCTGCTTACCACATCCATACCTTTCTTCTTATTAGCTTTCCTTATGGGTCCCTTCCCCTTTAGCATACTACAGCACATTACTGCGTGCTATGGACTGAATCTTTGTGTTCTCCCAAACTCATATGCTAAACCCTGAATCCCTAAAGTGGTGATATTTGGAGATGGTGACTTTGGGAAGTAATTAGGTCATGAAAGGGGAGCCCCCATGATGAGATTAGTGTCCTTATAAGAGACGTGAGAGAGCTCTGCTGTCTGCCATTTAAGGATACAATGAGTGTAAAGCAGACATGCTAACCACTACACTATGGAACCATGTTAAGAATACGATGTGAAGTTGGTCAACTGAAAACTGAGGGAGTAGACCCCCAGAGCACACTGGATCTGCTGGTACCTTGATCTTGGACTTCCCAGCCTCTAGAACTGTGAGATACACGTTTTTGTTGTTTAAACCACCCGGTTTATGCTAATTTGTTGTAGCAGCCTGGACAAATGGCTACACTGCCTCTAAGAGCATGAGGTATATAATTCTTCTGAGATAAAATGCTCTTGGGAGCAAACTCTTTGTGTTGTGCTCAGCTTTCACTATATATATATATATATATATTTGCTTGTAATTAAGTTTCCCTCTTCAGTTGATCCTATTTGTTTTCTTTCCCAGGGATTCCTTAAAGATTCTCATCCATTGAAAGGTCCCCTTCTACCCCCACGCCCAAATGCTACTAATGGCTGCTTCTCCTCCTCTTTTTCCTCCTTCTCCCTCCTTCTTTTCCTTTTCTTCTTCTTCTTCTTCTAAAGTATCTTTCCTATCATTTCTGTGGATTTGTTGTGAGGGAGATGACTCAAGTAGGTACTTTGTTCATCATGTTAAAATTCAGCCATAGTTGAGATTTGGTATTTGAATCAGTGAACAAGGAAGCCCTTTCTTATAGTGTTACTATTTTAAAAAATTAAGAAAACAAACAAAAAAATCGATGCTCTTTCTTTAATCTCTACCACAGTTGAAGACAAATATTTACTTTTTTAGCAGCACAGTACAATTCCTATTTCTTCTAAGTACAATCATTTTAAAGTTGTCTTGGGAGATTCAGTAGCATTTAGGTCTCTGCCAGATACCTTTGGTAACAATGGATCTAGGCTATAGCCATTCCAGCACTTTTTAATTGATCACTTTTCAAATATACTTCTAGAGATAAATCCTCTTGTGAACCTCAAAAGGCAAGGTGCAGGCTTGAGTAGCAGTTTATCATTGTATGAATAGTATTATTTCCAGGTTTTTAAAAAATGTTATGGTTTTTAACTCCAAAACACTGTATCCTTAAGAATATTTTTTATTGAAGTATAACATATACAGAAAAATGCATAAATTCTGTATCCAGCCTGATAAATTTTCCTTCCTTCCTTCCTTCCTTCCTCTTTCAACCAGGGTTTCACTCTGCCACCCAGGCTGGAATGAACTGGCATGATCATGGCTCACTGCAGCCTCAACCTCCAGGGCCCAAGTTATCCTCCTACCTCAGCTTCCCAAGTAGCTGGAACCACAGACTTGCATTACCATACCATCGGCTAATTAATTTTTTTTTTTTGTTAGAGGTGAGGTGTCACTATGCTGTCCAGGCTGGTCTTGAACTCCTCGGCTCAGGCAATTCTCCCAACTTGGCCTCCCAAAGTGCTGGGATTACAGGCATGCCACCATGCTTGGCCCCTTATGAATTTTCACAATATGTGCACACCTCATAAACTAGCACAAATCAAGAAATAGAATATTGACATCATCACCTCAGGAGCCCCCTCATATTCTCTTCTATTCACTGCTCCCCACAAAAAGTAACCATTCTCCTGACATCTAACACTTTATATTAGTTTTGCTTGTTTTTGATATTTATATAAATGAAATCATTTATAAACATTTTTGTGTCTAGCTTCTTCACTCATTATATTTGTTAGATTTATCACTATGTTGCACATAGCAATATTTTATTTTATCTTAATGCAATATAGTGTTTCATTTTATAATTACACCATAATTTAAGTACTCACTCAACTGCTAATGGATATTTGAATTGTTTTCAGTTTGTGACTATTATGAACAGTACTGCTATAAATGTTCTTAAACACATTTATTGAACCTATATGTGTACACGTTTGTTGGGTTTATATCTAGGAGTGGAATTGCTGCGTATTGGTATATGCATATGTCTGCTTTAATAGATACTGTCAAACAGTTTTTTAAAGCGGTTATTTCAATTTATATACTTCCATAAGCAGTCTATAAGAATACCAATTATTTCATATCCAACAGTTTCCATTTGTTGTCACCAAAATTGGTATCATTTCTCTTTATTTTTTGAGACAGAGTCTCGCTCTGTCACCCAGGCTGGAGTGCAGTGGCACAATCTTGGCTCACTGCCATCTCTGCCTCCCAGGTTCAAGTGATTCTCCTGCCTCAGCTTTCCAAGTAGTTGGGCTACAGGCATGTGCCACCACGCCTAGCTAATTTTTTGTATTTTTAATAGAGACGGGGTTTTGCCATGTTAGCCAGAATGGTCTCAATCTCCTGACCTTGTGATCTACCTGCCTCGGCCTTCCAAAGTGCTGGGATTATAGGCATGAGCCACCGTGTCTGGCCTTTTACTCTTTTTTACTTTAGTCATTTTGGCAGGTATACAGTGATATCACATTGTGGTTATAATTTGCATTTTCCTCATGTCTCATAGAGCTGAGCATCTTTTCATATGACCTTGACCAACAGGATACCCTTTTTTGCAAAGTGCCAGCAGAACATTTTATCTTATTTGATGAACTTAGAATTAGAAGTAAAACATACTTGCTGTAACCAGTGAAACTATACACTGATATGTAAGGAAAAGGCTAATAATCTCTCTTTTTCTAATATTCTTCTGGGGTTTCAAAGGTATTCTTTTGAAAGAGTTAATAGCGTAATAGTTAAGAGTGTGTATTCTGTAGATATTTTGCTTTAGTTTGAGTCCTGGCCTTGATATTTTTGAGCTGAGTAACCTTGAGCAAGTTATTTAACATCTTTATACCTCAGTTTCCTCATCTGCATCATCTGTAAAATAGAGATAATAGTTTCCACTTCATAAAATTGTTGTGAGAAATGTTAAAGTAAGATAAAAATAGAGACCAGGCCTGAAAAATTTTTGAGCGGACAAAACCAGCTAGGCCTTAAAAGTAGCCTTAATCTAGCTTAAATTGCAAATATAGGTGGAACCTGACTGGGGTCACATTGCAGATATAAGCTAAATTTAATTTGGGTCATTTCTGGTAAATGCTTATGTTAAACAGAAATTAAACTTAACACTAGTCAATCATAGGCACCCAACTAAGATATAATTATGTGACTAAGAATTTCCCAACAAAGCATCCCCAAAAAGATAATTATGTAACTGCAAGTCAATCAGATTTCTTTGTTTTACTTCTGCATCTCCCCATAAATGCTTGCCTCTGATGTTCTGCATTGGAATACTGAACCTCTGTTGGTCTAGTGTTCCCCAAATCATGAATTACTTTTTACTCAAATACACTCTAAAATTTTACTGTGCTTTAGATTTTCTTTAACAACTTGGTGTCAGAAGTGGGATTCAAAGGAGACCCCTGGCTCCTCACCCTCAGGCCATGCTACTGGGTTTATCAAGGAACTACAAAAGGTACCTGCTGAGTCCATGGAGCTCACTACTTTCTCACTGCATCTGGAGGTCCTGGTTAAGTCCCTCTCAGATTTTAAGCTCCAGATTTGTTCCCCAAGCTCTCTAAGTTTGTCTGAATCATTTTATTCCCTATTGGACCCAGAGATCAAATTGAGTGCTTGACAGAAACTAGACTAGGTCCAGTCTAGCTCACTAGTTTCCAGAATAGATCTAGAATCCAGATTGGGATCTGAAGGTTAAATGGGGTATTCAACAGGAACTAGACTGAGTTTCTAGTTGGAAGCCTCAGGTAGGTAGAATTTTAAAAGGACAGGATATTATGGGTTTGTCAATATCTGAGGAGTCTGGGACTCCTTTGCTGGGAACACCAACAAATTTTATGTTTAGAAATTATAGACCCCAAACTTGTGGCATTCTAGAAAAATGGGTGTGCCTACAAGGAATAATTTGAAGTTGCAGTGGCCACAATGGGGACTTTTTAATCTAGATAAAGTTGTTCATATATGGGGCATATTGGAAAACAATGGATTCTAAGTACCTCAGAAACAATGGGATGCAGTTTTTGATTGGTATACAGAAACTTATAAAGAACTGACCGATTCAAAATTGCTTCTCTAAAAGACTCTTGGTTCATGCCTGTAATCCCAACACTTCAGGAGGCCACAGTGGGAGGATTGCTTGAGCCTAGGTGTTTAAGACCAGCCTGGGCAACATAGTGAGACCACATCTCTACCAAAAAAAAAAAAAAAAAATTAAAAAATTAGCTGGGCATAGTGGCCCATGCCTGTGGTCCCAGCCACTCAGTAGGCTGAGATGGGAATATCACTTGAGCCTAGAAGGTCAAGGCTTGAATGAACCGTGATGACACCACTGCACTCCAGCTTAGGTGACAGAGCATGACCCTATCTTGAAAAACATCCACAAAAACTTATTTACTAAAATCAAATAAGACAACTAAAAAGCGTAAGCAATACATTGAGGGCAAAAGTAAGAAAATTGTATGGTAACTGATACGACTTTGTTTCCTGCCTTTATTCTCCTCTACCTAATTATTCTAAATCCACAAGCCCATTTGTTAAACCATCTCTTTCTCCTAAACCTACTAATCCTTTTGCTCAGTTACTTAACGTTTTTATCTGGAGAATAAAGACAGAAAGGAAGTTAAGTAAATGCCTCACACAGTTAGGCCTCAGAATAGCCAGGTTTGGCTCCTGTAAATACTTTTACTCCTGGGTCAAAAGCTGAATTCAGAGCCATAGCAAAGTATTTTCCAAATTGCAAGGAAAATCCACAAAAATTTTCTAAGGAATTGAGAATCCTCATAGGAGCCTATGACCCTGAGTATCCTGATTTATGTCGGTTTATATACATAATATTAAGACCCAGAGATGTACATAAATGGATAAACAGAGCAGGATGGGATAAGCCTGAGGAAAGGACTGCTGACTCTTCAATAGCTACTTCTAGGTATGGTAAAAAAGATGCTGGAAAAATAGCTGAAAAACTGCTGGAAACAATCCCCATTGTCTTCCCACAAAAGATTGGTCCGTTATTCAATCATGTATGCAAACAAAAAGAGATAAATTAATTTCTGATTATAAGGCTAGATTGGAAATCTCATTTGTTAGACATTCTGGTCTTAAAATATAGAAAGGAAAGTTTCCTGCTGAAACTGAAATAGTTCTTAAAGCCTTATTCATCCATGGACTCTCACCAAAGCTTGGCAACCTGATTAAAAAATGCAAGATTGAATGGGAAGTTACTGATGCAGCTGAATTAGCCATTATGGTTGAACATTTTGAGAGAACTTTAGAACAAGAAAAAGGTGAAACACTGAAAGAAAACATATCAAAGGCTTCTATGTTTACAGCTGTAACAACTACAGGGACAAAGTCCAAAAGGGCCTCTTCATGCATATTATAACTCAAAATCAAGAGGTCCTGAATAAAGAAACCCTGTACCTTAAGATGTCTGCCATCACTGGAGAAAAGATTGTCCACTCTAGTATCAGTCTTTAACTTTCTCTGTTAAACAAAATTCCCAATGGTTTGACTCGCAAGACAATAATTAACATGAATGGGATTCTGAGGGATTCTCTGGGAAGTTACCTCCTATAATACCTTTATGTTTATAAGGAAACTCAGATCAAGATCAATGGAGAGTCATGTATATACAGTGTTGGTGGATACTGGAGCCACCTTATCCACTTTAAACCCCACCCTAATAAACCAACAAATCTCTTGGAGTAAAAAAAATATTTCTGTACTGGGAGTTTCAAATCAAGTTCAGAGAATTCCCATATGTAAACCAGTTGAAATGCTGAACTAGTTTCAGAAAAGCATGCCTTCTTACTATGTGACACTGCTCCAGTAAAGATACTGAAATGAGATTTACTTTCTAACCTGAGAAGACATATAAAGCTCTCTTTAGAAGGAGAAATAATCCTAGAACTCTCTGATCCTCCTAAACCTGAACTACCTTGTTCTTACAAGTGAGAGTTGATAACATTGAAAGCCAAACTTATACCAACTCCAATCTTTCTGGAGTACCCCAATATCTATAGGCTTCTTACTCAACTGACAGAAAAAATTAAAAGTTCTGAACCTATAAATATCCAAATAGACCATTCTAAGCCATTGCCTAAATTTCCCCATTTACCTCTGAAGTTAGAGTCAATCCAAAGACTCACCAGTTGTAGAGAAGTTAATAAAACAAAGATTTGTAACTACTTGTGCTAGTCCCTGTAATACTCCAATTCTACTAGCTAAAAGACCTAATGGATGACGTTTGAGATTTGTTCAAGACTTATGTGCAATAAATAAAATTATAATTTCAAAATTTCCTGTGGTTCCAAATCCTAACACTTTGTCATCTAGTGTGCCTACAGCTTCCAAATGATTCACAGTGATAGATTGCTGCTCTGTCTTCTTTAGTGTTGCACGTAATAAGGAGAGCCAATACTTGTTTGCTACAAAAACCAGCAATACACGTGGACTGTAATGCCACAGGGGTCCAGCGATGCCTCATGTTATTTTTTTCAGACATTATGCCAAGACCTCCCAATCTCACAATTTCCTAGAATTTTTACTACTATTTAATATGTAGATAATTTATAGTTATGTTCTACCAAAGAAAACTCTGTCATAGATTCACCTTCTTTCTTACAGCCATTACCTTACAAGGAACATAAGGCCGCCATGGAAAAACTTTATTCTCTAAAGAAAAGGCCTATTACTTAAGACATGATTTGACTGCAAAGAGAATTTCCCTCTTACCTGAAAAAAATAAAGTCAATCCAAGGTTTCCCTAGACCCATGACTAAGAGATAATTGAAAGGATTCCTTGGACTTGAGGGATACTGTAAAACTTGGGTCCTCAATCTTTTTCTGTTGGCATCCCCCGTATATAAACTTACAAAAAAACTGTCTTAAAGTCTGTATTAGTTAATTTTTCCACTGCTATGAAGAAATGCCCAAGACTCGGCAATTTATAAAGAAAAAGAGGTTTAATGGACTCACAGTTTCATATGACTGGGGAGGCCTCACAATCATAGCAGAAGGTGAAGGAGGAGCAAAGACACATCTTACATGGTGGCAGGCAAGAGAGCGTGTGCAGGGGAACTGGCATTTATAAAACCATCAGATCTCTTATTCACTATCAGGAATCAGAAAAACCTGCCCCCATGATTCAATTACCTCCCACCAGGTCCCTCGTATGACATGTGGGGAGCTACAATTCAAGATGAGATTTGGATGGGGACACAGCCAAACCATATCAAAGTCTTTGCTACAGGAAGGTAATCATGAACCTTTATTTATTTCCATCGAATAAAACTGGCCTTACAATAGCCTTTAGCTTTAAGTCTCCTGAATTATACAAAATGTTTTACATTGTTTGTTTACAAACATGATAATCAGGTCTCGGGAGTCCTGGCTCAGAAACAGGGGGGAAAGAAAGTGACTGATTGCTTATTAGAGTCTCTGGCTTAATTTAGTGGCCAGAGCATATTCAAGTTGTCTGAAAATAGTGGCAGCAGCAGCTAAATTAGAAGAAACCTCATCTGACCTAGTATTAGGAAATGAAACTTTACCTATGAGTTCCACACACAATTAAAAGTTTATTACATTCCAGTCAGATCCAAGTGGACTAGCATCTTATGAAATCTTTCTCCTGTAACCTCCAAATCTCCATCTTGAATGTTATAATCTCTGCTTAGCCTTGTTACTTTGCTACCTCTGCCTAATGATGAAGAAAATCATAAATGTGTTAGTGTGGTATCACAACTATTGACCCCTCACATTGACTTATGGGACATTCTATTAGATAATCCTGAATTGATACTTTGTGTTAATGGGCCTTATGCAGAAAACTATAGCAAGGAGATACCAAACAGAATATGCTGTAACCACTCAATATGAACTAACAGAAAAGGGAACTCTTGCACAGTTTAAGTTAGCACAGTCTGCAACATTATATACTCTTACTAGGGCTTGTCATGTAGCCAAAAACAAGTAGGTTACTATTTGATTTTTATGGTTTGTTTTTTTTTTTTTTTTTGAGTCAGGGTCTCACTCTGTTGGCCAGGCTAGAGTACAGTTATGTGATCATGGCTCACCAGAGCCTCAATTTCCAGGGCTCAACTGATGCTCCCACCTCAGCCTAACAGGCATGTGCCAGCATAATCAGGCATGTGCCACCATGCCTGTAGTCCCAGCTACTTGGGAGGCTGAGGTGAGAGGATGATGACCTTTCCATGACCTGGCTAATTTTCCTTCTTCTTCTTTTCTTCTTTCTTTTCTTTCTTCTTTCCTCTTCTTTCTTCTTCTTTCTTCTTCTTTATTCTTTCGTAGAGATTGGGTCTCACTATGTTGCCCAGGCTGGTCTCAAAGTCTTGGGCTCAAGTGATCCTTCCACCTCAGTTTCCCAAAGTGCCAGGATTGCAGATGTGAGCCACTGTGCCTGGTCTAAGTTAACATTTATATAGACAATAAATACATTTTTGGAGTGGTCCATGATTTTGGAGTGTTATTGAAACAAAGAGCATTTCTCATTTCTAGTGGAAACCCTATCAAAAAGGGTCACAGGTAGATTAATTTCTTTCAGCTATTCTACTGCCCTCAACAGGTTGCTATTATTAAAACTGCAGCTCATATTCATAAAACTAAACCTAAATGTTAATGGAAGGGATTAGCAGACTTTGATGCCAAGTTATGACTAGCACTGAAATTGTTAAAATATGCAATCTGTGTGAACTCCATAATGTCAATTCAAATCAAAATTACTTATGATCATTTGTTCAATAAACAATGCTGTGCACCTGAATTGGAACAACAAAAACACTGTCTAAAAGGATGCAAATTTAATGCTAAATAAGGACTCACCAAGAGCCTAGATAGCTGCCTAGTCCTTCCTGAGGCCCTGAAAATGCCACTCTTAAAAGTCCTGTACTCCATTACTCATCCTGGTGTAGATAAAATGGTTCAAATTGTTAAAAAGTACTGGTGGGATGATTGTTCTAAAACAACAAAAATCATTTATAACCATTGTTTGGCTTGTCAAACCCATTATCCCAGAAAGACCCTTAATGATTCAAGGGGTATAGTTCCATCACCTGCTGGGCCATTTAAACATCTACAGATAGATTTCATTCAATTGCCACCCTTAGTGGGATAACAATATATTCTTGTGATAGTGTGTCTGTTTTTAGAATGGAATAAGGCTTTCCCTCGTAGAAAAGCTGATGCCACAACAGTAACAAAAATTTTATTTAAAAATGTGTTTCCTCTGTGGGCATCCCTGGACAGATTTTCAGATAGGGGAGCTCACTTCATACTGGACAGGTTACCAAACAATTAAATAAGATTTTACAAATCCAATGGCACTACCATTGCCCTTATCATCTTCAGTCCTTTCAAAATGTTACAAGGATGAGTGGCATCTTGAAACTAAAATTAGCTAAATTAATAAAGTTTATTGGATTAACTTGGTCAAAAGTTTTACCACTGGCCTTAATGGCAATTAGATCAACCCCAGTGGGAAATTACAAATTGACCCCTTATAAAATAATAACTAGGAGACTTGTGTCTTTGAAAATAGAGCCTCATGTATCTCCTGGACTTATTTGCTAATATAACTCAATATTGCAAAACATTGATGTGTTATGTCAAAGTATGTTTTCACCAGGTGAAGAAAGCTTTCCATGACCCATCTGCTGATGATCAAACCTTCCGTGACCTAGAACCTGGAAATTGGGTCTTTTGAAAATGACACCAGAGAAAAACTGCCCTTGAGCCTCATTGAAAGGGACCATACTATTTCTCCTTACTACTCACACTGCAGCAAAACTTCACAGTCTTGAAACTTAGGTCTATGTCTCAACTAAAAGAAAGCTCCCTTAGACTTCTGGGCTTGTCAGCCTATAGGTGACTTAAGTAGATGGTATCACACAGTAGGCAGCTTTCCCGAGATCACAAAACAAGACTTCGTTTGACTCTTTTCCATTGACTAAAGACTTGTTTTTGTTTTACATTTAACACAAAATGTTCAAACTTTTGCTTAGCTGGGAACTTCCACTCCTCAAACTGAACATCCTCTAAAGTCTACTGTTTAAAGTATAGCTCACTAACCAAAGCAATTGCTGGCTATATAGTCATCTGGATAAATAGGAAAAACCACAGCTAATATTAAAACTTGCTCCCACACGTACCTGGGTGAGCAATTCAGGAAATAGGCTTTCTAAAAAAGCTTGGTACCCTCCTCTTGGCAGATCAGTTGATATTAATAATAGACTAATTTGGCATTAGAAACTATTAAAGAAGAAGCAATGGCATATAACTACTGTTAATTTTATTACTGGTAATTTATCATTATGCATAGAAAACCTTCAGGGAATTGGGTTCAATCTAGGGAGTATACTAGACTCCCTCTGTAATCAAACTCTTTGGTTTGACACAGATTATGAAGACTGGACTCCTATGTATAATAACACAGATACAACATCAAAACATGACCATGATATCCTTGACCATATCGTTAGAAAATTCAGCCAGGTGTAGTGACTAACATTTATAATCCCTTAGAGGCTGAGGTGGGAGAGTTAGGCTTGAGGCCAAGAGTTAGCAATGAGCCTGGGCAACATAGTGAGACCTCATACAGAAATAATTTTAAAATGAGCTGAGTGTGGTGGCGTGTGGGCTTATAGCTCAGCTACTTGGGAGGCTGAGGTGGGAGGATTACTTGAACCCAGAAGTTTGAAGCTGATCATGCCACAACACTCTAGCCTAAGTGACAGAGTGAGACCCTGTCTCTAAAAACAAAGCAAAACAAACAAAAATCATTAAGAGTGGTGTTCAGTTAAAATAACTGAAGACGAATGAAATTCCTCTGTGGTTTCACTGTATAAAATTAATAGTTTTGTTTATTGAATAGAGCAATATTTGAGACATGTTTGAAAAGAAAGCCAGTCATCCTTGTTTAGTGATAGTATGCATAGGTTACTTTATCAAATTTATAACATTATTTTTCTTCCTACTCTAATTTAAACCATAATCATTCAACCTGGTAATGTACAAATGTAAATATGACAAAAAATAACCATGATATTTATATTACTCCCAACTGGTGAGTCATCGGATCCACTTTGACTTTTTCTCTCAATAATGCTGGGTTGTTCATCTTGTGTGACAACAAAATACATAAAGGTTTTCCACCTTGTGTAGACATAAGTCAATCAGATTTCTTTTTTGTTTTTGAGACACGGTCTTACTCTGTTGCCCAGGCTGGAGCATAGTGGTACAGTCATGGTTCACAGCAGCCTCACCCTCCCAGGCTTGAGCAATCCTTCTGCCTCAGCCTCTCCAGTAGCTGGGAGAACTAGAGAGTACCACCATGCCTGGCTAATTTTTATTTTATTTTATTTTTACAGAGATTGGGTCTTGGTACATTGCCCAGTGTAATCTCAAACTTGTAACCTCAAGTGATCCTCCTGCCTCAGCCTCCCAAAGTTCTGGGATTACAGGTGTGAGCCACTGTACCCAGCCCCAGATTTCTTTATTTCCTCATTTTAAAATTAAATGCTTGCTCCTGGTGTTCTGACATTGGAACACTAAATTCCTGTTGGTCTGGTATTCCTGAATTCATAAATTACTTCTTACTCAAATAAACTCTAAAATTTTATTGTGCTTCAGATTTTTCTTTAACAGAAATAATTGAGCTAATATGTTAAAGTACTTAAAATAGTACCTGGCACATAATAAACACTACATATTTGCTATAATTATGATTATAATAACACAGAGTCTCTTTCTCTTGTTTTTGCCTGAGATATTTACTCTCTAGCATAGAATCGCTTAATTTTTTTTACAAATTACAACTCTTGCATATACAGATGTGTCAAGAGTACAGTAATGCTAGCATATTGATGTTTATAGTTATCTTGAAATTTGTTTTTAAATTATAGAATAATTCTAAAAAATGTTTAGAGCTAGCTGGCTTAGGTTCTACTGGTCCCTTCTTAAATGGTTATATTAATACTGTGTTAATTTTTTAGTGTGAGCTTCGAAAAGTGAGACTTAAACCAAAGCTCATTTGAAAATTTTTACATTATCATTCTAATCTCCATAGATAGAAATGGTTAATGTGACTGGGCATTCCTCTGCTCTATTTATATTATGTCAACAACAAAATGATAGATGCAGATGTAGTTATTTGTGGAGAGGTCACTTTCCTAGGAGCTGCATGTACTCGGCTCACATCCCAAGATAGAGAAGGAAGCAAGCAGTCAACACAACAAAACCAAAGCAAAACATACAAAGAAAATAACAATAACAACAGTAAATCAAACCCTTTGTGAACATCCAGAATCAAAAGCCTGTAACCTCAGGCACAAAGGTTTTTGCGCTTTCCTGAAAAGGAAAAGGCCCCACTCAGAAGGGGGCCTTTAAGCACTCTTGGTGTGTGTTTGTTTTGGTTTTAAATCCATAGCAGTGAATTACCAGTAGGAGGTGGACTCAACTAGCCTGGCCATAATGTGGGAAAACAGATTTAAAAACTAATTACTACTACTACTAATAATATCGACCATATAGTTGTTTGATTATTTAACATAACAGATCTACATATCTCAAAAACTTTCAAGGGCAACCAGTTTCTTTCCCCCAAGATAGTGTAGTGCTTTATAACACTGTACAGTTATTAAAATCATCAGAAAACCTCAAGTATCCAGGAATACCCTAAGGTTCTATCTCTCCTGCCTCTGTTTTTTCTCTCTACATGTTTTTCTTGGGAAATGTTATTTAGCCACATGGAATTAATAATCACAAGAAATTATGAACAATTTCTAGCCTTGAACTTTCATCTGAGCTACAGATTCTTATTTGTTCCTGAAGGAACTTCTCCAGGTGGTTAACTGACAGTTACCTAACATATCTCAAATTAAACTCATTATTTTCATTTTTTTCCTCCAAACCAGCTTTCCCTTTGTGTTTTCTCATTTTGATTAATACATCCCCATTCTCCCAACTGATCAAGCCAGAAACCTCCAGTTTGCATCATCCTATCATTCATCCCCACTCTCATCTAAATGGCCTCAGCCCTACTGATTATATCTCTCAAATGTTTCCAGAGTAGTAATAAATAATGCTAATATGCTAAGTACTTCACACACACACATACATAAAACCTAATTAATCTACAGACAACAGTACAGGTAAAGAAACAGAGGCATGTAGAACTTCAGTAGCTTTCTGAAGGTGAGCACAGCAGTAAGCAGCAGGGTCAGAGTCTGAATCCAGTTTGTGTGACTCCAAGGCTTATGGGGACAGCCCCTTTGCTGCTACACTGTACATTGAAATCCATGGTCTGATTTCCACTTTTTGCTGCCATAGTTTAAATTCAGGTTCTCATCTTTGTGTGATCATTTTCACTCTTAAGAAGTACCACACACAGGAGGAGGTACCCCAGAAAAGGTCTCCTCTCCACTTCTCTGGTTTCTCATGCCTTCGTGGCACTTCTGGCTTTCCTTACCTCCTTGCCAGTCCCTTTGGAGTGATTCCTTATTGAGTCCCCTTCTCTGAACAATCTACCCTGCTTCCACCTAGCCTTTGGATATCATTTTCTGAGTTCTTCTTGACTCCACTGGTTCATCCCTCTCTCAGCTCCAGATTTCAGAACTCTAGTTGGAATCCTGAGTTTCCCACTTTTCTGGGAGGAGAAAACATGCAATAGCAGTGAGCTCATAATAGACTTCTCTGCCTTAGTCTTTTCCCCTTTGAAATCCATCTGGAGTAACCTTAATTTTTTTCTTGAAGGATATAGGTGCTAATATTTTACATCATGCTTCCTTTTTTTTCTTATAACAGTAACTTATTTATTTGTCTGGAACTTTACAGTTTACAAAGCACTTTCACATCCACAAATTTCCTCAAATTTGTCTTACGGATGCAGTAATGTCAGACCCCAGTTTATACTATATTCCCAAGAAGCTGCTTTGAAATCTAGAGAAGAAATATTGTTTCTGTGTGTGATATATGAACATGGGTATTTGCAGAGTCCTAACGAAGACTGTGCTATAATTCATAATACTGGTGTTCACTAGAGTAACATATTCTGTTCTTCTTTATGCATAAAAAATGTCAAACAACTGGCTTTGGAAGTAGGACAGGATTTCCCAACCTTCACACTATTGATATTTTGAGCTGGATGGTTCTTTGTTATGGGGGCTGTCCTGTGCATTGTGGGGGGTTTAGCAACCTCCATGGCTTTACCCGCTAAATGCCAGTAACACACGCCGTCCTTCCAGTTGTGACAACAAACGCTTTTCTAGGCTTTTATAGGCTGAATTGTGTTGCCTCAAAATTTGTATGTTGAAGCTGTAATCCCTGCTAACTCAGAATGTGACTTTTGCAGCCAATGTAACACTATGCAGCCATAAAAAGAATAAGTTTGTGTGTGTTGCAGGGACATGGATGAAGCTAGAAACCACCAATTTTTTTTGTAGATGGTGTCTTTAAATTTGAATAAGATCATTAGAGTGGGCTTTAATTTTATATGTCTATTGTCCTTATATAAAGAGGAAATTTGGACATAGACAGGTGGAGGGAAGGCCACGTGGAGACACAGAGAGAAGACAGCCATCTACAAGCCAAAGAGGAAACCAACCCTACTGACATCTTAATTTTGGAATTCCAGCCTGCAGAACTGTGACAAAATAAATAAATTTTGATTGTTTAAGCCACCCAGTTTGTGGTACTTTGTTAGGGCAATCCCAGAAAACTAATACATTGCCAAATAAATGTCTCCTAAGGTCAAATCAGACTTGGTTGAGAATCATTCGACTGGTACACATGAATTTCACACAGAAAATTATTAGTTTTGTCTTTTGATGAAAGAAAAAGTAAATTTCTAATGATGGTTTTCCTTCAAAAGAGGGAATCTGAAGTACCTTCCCTCCCCTCTTCCTTTTTATGCCATAAATCTTTTTTAGCAGATAATTTCATTACTTTATAGTTGGACAATGAAAAGAAAAAATATAAAAAGCAGACCAAAAGGCTAAAATGATGCACTGCATCTAGGAAGTGACTCTGGTGTTGTGTCATTGAGTGTCTGTTATGTCTGATAAATAATTCTGAGCTGTGGCTGCACCTAATGGTTCCATAAAAATTACACAGAAAATACCCCCCAGGCCACATTTCAAAAACAAATCTTTCAAAAGTTTTTTTAAAAGAACCAGATCTATTTCATTTCTCTCAGGCAGAAACTTCCATTGTTGTTCCTACCTTGTGCAATAATCAATAAACAAATATCTTGCAGTTAACATAGTGTGACCATGTGACCCTTCTATGCCAACAGGATGAAATTTTCCTTTCCCTACCCACATTTTATCTAATATCCTGAAGCATATGAAAAGGCTCTAAGTTGAAATCATTCTGTAATAAAGACACATGCACATGTATATTTATTGCAGCACTATTCAAAATAGTAAAGACTTGGAACCAACCCAAGTGCCCATCAATGATAGACTGCATAAAGAAAATGTGGCACATATACACCGTGAAATACTATGCAGCCATAGAAAGAATGAGTTCATGTCCTTTGCAGGGACATGGATGAAGCTAGAAACAATCATTCTCAGCAAACTAACACAGGAACAGAAAACCAAACAACACATGTTCTGACTCATAAATGGGAATTGAACAATGAGAACACATGGACACAGGGAGGGGAACATCACACACTGGGGCCTGTTGGGGTGTGGGGGAAAAGGGAAGGAGAGCATTAGGACAAATATCTAATGTATGCAGGGCTTAAAACCTAGATGATGGATTGATGGGTGCAGTTAACCACCATGGCACATGTATACCTATGTAGCAAACCTTCACGTTCTGCCGTTCTGCACAGGTATCCTAGAACTTAAAGAATAATAAATGAAAAACAAAAGGTTGATCTGATCTGTCATCCCATCCTGTTTTGCAGTTTCAAAAAGCCATTGCTGGTTGCCCGTGATCTGAAGAATGGAGCCTGAATGTTGTTATCTTGCTATCATAAGAGGAAAGATAAAATGGGTTACAGATTTAATAAAACAGGGTCTCAAATGACAGTTTCGTCACCATATTACTGTTAGACCTTGGTCATTTTTATGTTTTAATAGCCTTAACTTCCTAATGTACTGTAACACCTATTTCATGCCCTCATGTGAGGATTAAATGAGATAATGTAGGCAAATGCCCTTAGTGTAGCATCTGGTACTTGAAAGGATCTCACCAGCTGTTGGTTGAAGTCTCCATGGTCCAGTCCTAATCCACTGGATTAGGCTTATTTCTCTCTAAACGTTTCCATAGAGTCTATATTCCAGTCAAACCAGACTGTCTTTTATTCTCTCAATGGGCCCTGAGGTTCCCCCTTCAGATTGACATAGAAGTACATTTCTAGTAAACTTTCTCTTCAAGAGAAGGGATCCAGACAATGCTTGTCCTATGGGCTTCTGCTCCCAGGCTTTGCTGGGGTTGTGCAGACTTGAGACACTACAGGCCAAGTGTCTGATACAAGGTCTCATCCAGAGGAAACATTCACCATCTCTCTCTAGTCACACCTGCTGGCTTGCCTGCTTACATCCCACTCATTCCTCATTTTTTTTTCTTGGTGGTCACTCTGTCACTCAGGCCGGAGTGCAGTAGCATGATCTTGGCTCACTGCAACTTCTGCCTCCCGGGTTCAAGTGATTCTGCTTCAGCCTCCTGAGCAGCTGGGATTGCAGGTGCATGCCCCACAGTCTGGCTAATTTTTGTATTTTTAGTAGAGATGGGGTTTCATCATCTTGGCCAGGCTGGTCTCGAACTCCCGACCTCAAGTCATCTGCCCGCCTTACCCTCTCAAAGTGTTGGGATTACAGGCGTTAGCCACATCACCCAGCCTCCTCCTTCATTCATAAGCACTCACCCACTTCCTGCTTCCACTCCTGCCCGCTCCGTAGGTTGTTCTATGTGGCATCCAAACTTATGATTTCAAAACAGAATTAGATAATTCCCTGGCACCACCTAAAATTCTCCAATAGATTTCTATGCACTCTTAGATGAAATGCAAATACCTAAACGTGGCTGACAAAGCCCTGAATGCTTGACCCATGCCTAACTCTCCATCCTCATCCTGAACCACTGGTCCCTCCATCTGTCTTGCTTATTATACCCACCACTGCAAAGTTCCTCCTACACCCCAAGCCATTTCCTTTCTCAGGGCTTTTTCTGCACATTTACTTCTGCCCATAATGCTCATCTGCACCCCACCATCCCTTCCAATTGCTGGCTCCTCTTCATTCTTAAATACCGTTTTCCCCCCGAGATAAGTCTTCTTGACCTTCCAATCTAGAATATGTCCTTCCAAGGAATATGTCCTTTCCTTGTTCTTCTTCCTGCCTCTCCCTGCTTCCCTCCTCTCCATTCTTTTCACTTAGAATAGTTTGTGGTCACATCTTTCTTTACTTACTGCCTTATTTTCTTGAATGACATGAGGGCAAGGAGGTGCTGAATCACCAGCTTTTAACAGCATTTGGCATGTGGTTGAAAGACAGTAAATACTCCTGTTGATTGACCAGCTGAATGAATGCTGCATCCTCTGGTGTTATTCCCTTCCTTTCTTATTCTGGGAGGCTTATTTTTAATAAATATGTTTTTGTGGGTCTGGGAGGATAGTACAGCAAGCAGTTTAAAGACGTTAAAGAGTACTATATTGACCTTGTGTTTCCTTTAAACAGCTAAAATTCACTTCTAAAAATCACTACAAATGCTTATCTATTCATCAAGAAGACATTAATGAACAACCTATAGAAAAAAATAAGAGGAAGCCAATAAAACATGTTAATTTTAGAGTTATTTCCAGTTGAATGTAGAAGTTGTAGAAATATGATTGTATTTTCAAATCAAATTGAGAGGACACAGATTCTACTCTTAACTTGCAATCGAATAGTATGTGAACCTGCACAGACACATAAGCTTATTCCCAAAGTAAAAATGTCCTTCATGAAACAGAAGAATCTTCACTGTTCTTACCTTAGTGACATGCAGAATGTGAATGTAATGTTTACAAAGCATATTCTGAGCTTCTGTGAAGTGCCCACAGTATAATTAATGAGTTCTTGTTATTTCTGCAATGCTTTCAAGCATTTTAAAACCAAAACGAAGGAGTCGAAACAGAAATGTAATTCTCCAAAAGAACAAAATATTACAAAATAGGCCCTGAATTGTATTTGATGGCTTATGTGTTTGATTTAAACATTTCCTTTCTTTAATCTGTAATAATCCTATGAATACTAATGTGTATTAGATGGGAGACAAAAATTTCCCCATGCCATAACTGGCACTTTTAAATTATGTTATGGGAATAATTTTCTAGCTTAAAGTTTGTCTTTCCTTCAATCTGGGACTTACTGACCAACATTGAAAAGATATTATTCAATTTCAAGTAAATCATTTTCCCATTCAATTTAACTAAGGTTCCAGTAGAGGGAGCAGAGTTGACAATTAGAGAAGAGAGATTCTTAAACTCAAATACCAGTGAAACGAGCAAATGCTGAATTAATTTGAGAAATATCTAAGACTTCATTTTAGCTCCCAATAACATGACTTATTTATTCACCTTCCAAAAGCATAAAATTGGCCATTTGTCTTTCCTTAACATCTGCTCTAGAACGTTCATTTATATGCTGACAAGTGTCTCAAGAGCCAGGAAGTCACTGATGTGCTTTCAAAAACAGCCACAGGTATAATAATTCACCGTTATTGGTTAATAAGTTACAAAGTGTAAGAAAATATAAAAATAAGTATAACGTTTAAAGTCTTTTTAGACCAAGTCTGACTACATATATAATTAGAAATTCGAAACGTCAGTGTAAGTTATATCCAATGTAAAAGTAGTTACTAACTAAGAAAAGATACAAGAGAAAGAAATGAGGATATCTCAAAAAGAAGAAGACTCATGCTTATATCTTTATAATGAATCTGTTAAAGTAACTGAGGTATGGGTGGGAATTCAACAAGTGCATATTGATGATGAAGCTAAAGGAGCCACAGAGGCAAGAAGTTGTATCTACTATAAAAAAGTGAGCTTGCGAATATTACTATAGATTAAACAGTAAGAAGTGGAGTGCTAACACTCATGGAAATTTACCATTAGTTGACACACGGCCAACTCCAGCTGCCCTAGAGTTTGAGCGTGCACAGCTTGTGTGGCTGTGTTAGTCCTACTTACTATGTCCCTGGAAGTTAGTGTCATGAAAGGAGAACATTATTAAAAAGAAAAATTTCCAAGGCCTGTAGTAGACTACCATCCTTACCAGCAATAAGATAAGGATTTTATCAATTCATACAAAAGTGTGTAGTTTTAAATCTGTTTAATGAGTATGAAGCTTTTTATTGTTTTATTTTACTTCTTTAAAATTTTATTCTAGGTTAAAATGATATATATATGTACAATATATATTATATTACCACACATATATAGTATATTTAATATATACCATAATCACATGAAATATATATTATATTATTAAATATGTATTTTTTCATGCTTTTTAAAAGAACTACAAGCCTTATAATGAAGAAACAAAAAAGCCATTGGGTCCCTGTCCCATCCTTTCCACTCCTGATTCCCATTTCCCAGAGGAAACTATTTGCACCTTTTAGTGTGGAGTCTCATAGGGGTCACTCTCTTCAGATTGTAAATCACCAGTCTTCTACCAGGATTATTGTTTGTGGTGAGAAAGTGGGTGGAGAGGAGACAGTTGCCTGGCTGTGTGAGCTAAGGGATGTGTTTAACTGCTTATTATTAAGAATTTCAGTGGATCTTCCTATTTTTGCCAGTACTGTGACCTTCCAAAATACCCTTTTAAGGGTTTTATGGCAGGAATTGGCTTGCTTCTTGAATTATTCCATGTCATTTTCTCTTAAGACATTTCACAAATTTGTTAACATATCCTATTATCATTTCTTTCCTGTTTTCTTTATCTTCATAGGTTTATGTTTATTAAGTTACTTTTCTGTCACTTAAGATAAACATTTGTTTAATCTGCTGTATTTTTCTTAAGCTGGGGCCACATACCAGTTATGCAAATATCTGCTTGTTTAGGTATAATGTTTTATTTTTCTAATCCATGCCAGCCTGATTAAAAATAGCCACAACATATTCTCTCCATAACTTTGCTTGTAGTCACACATAGGAACTTAGTTCCCAACAGATTTCCTTCCCAAAATCACACCGAAAGTTCCAGCCTTGGCTGGGACAACTCATCTCCCTGCCAAGAACTAGTTCTTTTGACCGTAGTGTGGTGTCTGCTGTTTACCTCTTCTACTGCCCTGACTTGGCTGTGGTGATGTGTCAGGATGCCATTAATGATCCACCAGTCAGCTATTTTAGATGCTTAACATAGGCATTTTATATCCAAAAAGTATTCAGGGCTCCACTGATACCACCATCACCAATGCTACCACCATGGCAAATCCCACTGCCCTTGAGCCAGACTTCTCCAGTTAGGCACATTCCTTTTAGATACTTTCTAGAAGTAGATGGACCCTCCATGTAGTTGGACCATTCCTCAGTCAGGCTTGAACCCCAGAGCAGGTACAGATTGTGCACAAGTTAAGCAACGTACTCAGAATGATCCCACTTAAAAGTTTGTATGATTGCGAAGAACATGTCCTTAACTACTACATGTCAAGAAAACTGTCAACACATTTTCCATGAGTTAGGAAGAGCTTCTTGAAGGAGATAGGATTTCAGTAGCTTTTTTTCAGCATAAAATGAAGAATAGTAAGGTGAGGTTGGTATTCAGAAGGAGTGGTTGGTGTTCCAGAGAACCACTGGAACTGGTGGGTTTGGGTGAATTTACTGCCCACCTATTAATCTGGCTGGCTGGGCAGTGTGCTAATATTGCCTCATATGTGAGCCCCATTCAACCTTCTGCTCAAAGAAGACAACCTTCCTAAACAGAGGAACCCTGTGTGTCAATCCGCAACGTATCAGTGATTTTCTATTCTGTTAGAATCTCCAAGCTAACTCTCAAGGTTTGTCCAAGGAGGAAAGAATGTATAGAATAAAAGTCTTCATTTTCTAAGTAAGAAAAAAATAACAATTTCCTTGTCCTCTCAGATTTAATATAAAACTTATCTTTCCATAAAAATATCTCGCAGATCTTGGCTGATTAGGAATTAATCTCTTCATCCACTAAACTCGCTGAGAATTTTCTTTTTACTTATATTAAACTGTTAATCACAACCTTTCTTTTGTTAGGGTTCTAACAGGCCCTGACACTTAAACTGGGTCTTGAAAAGAAATACCAGCTATGATAAAGGGCGGAGTGAGAGAAGGAAAAGCATTTCTGGTAGGAGAACAGCATGTACGAGAGTGTCGCGGCATAAGAGAGCAGGCTGTTCTGCAGAAACTACAATAGGTTAGCATAGTTGAATGGAAGTGCTTGTGTTGCAATACAACCCATTAGGAGGCCTGAAAAGCATCAACAGCCAAGGCCAGATCAAGCTGGACTCATATGTCATGTTGAGAAGTTCAGACTATCCTGGAGGCTCTGGGAGCCACTCTAGGATTTTAAGCAGGGAAATGACATCATCTTTGGATTTAGTAAATCTCTCGGGTGGCAGTTCTTTTTCTTTTGTTTTAAATTAAAGACTTGGAGCAATGTTTTAATTTTGGAGATTATATAGTATATTTTAGTTTATTTTCCTTCTTTCTTGATAGTGAGCTTTTTTTGGTCATTTTTGTGTCATTATCCATATTAATTTTGAATTAGACACACTAACAAGCTTAAATTAGAACAATTCTTCACACGTTCTTTCTTTTGTGGTCAAGCAATCTTCCTAGATGCATTTTTGAGAGACTTACACGTCTGCTAGCCTCAGACTGGCTGTGAGAATCTTCTTGAACCCTACTCACAATTCCAATTAGTTATAGATCAAAACATTAATGTGGACAGATTAAAGCAGAAGCCCTCATGCTTTATTTTCTAATATCATCTGTCTTTGCTTTGAAAAGCACACCAACGGAATCTTCTGCATCTGTACACCCCAAAGGCAATTTAATCTCCCTTGGCCAACATTAAAGCTTTAAAGTAACTCTATGCTATGCTGTATTTTTCCTCCTTTTCCAAGTTCAAGCATTATATAATCCACTTTTTATCAGACTCATTCTAGAACATGATCAGTTGCCACATTGTTTATAGTTTTGAACGTTATCTAAAAGAAGCCCTACCAACTTAAAATTAAGTAAATTGATTTTCCACGTACTGTCAATGTGAAATTGAACACAGGCAAGGACATAATCTAGAGTGTATTAACATATGTAGCTTTGTAATATATTTACTAATGGTAGTATTTTAAAAGATTGGGAAAGTAAGCCATTCATTTATAAACTTTATATACCAGAATAACTTCTCCCCACTTACTGGGTCGATTTTAAAAAAGATTTTTCTGTAGATGTGGGTCTTCCACCTAAACTGAAGCTTATCCCTTAAAGTGCCAAAACATTTTCAATGTTAAAAATTGATATAAAAATATTGTCATAATTTAGTCTATACCTTCTCAAAAAGAATGTAAATTTTTCTTATCATTCATGGTCACCATCTTATATATACCAGTACCTGCTTGGGAGCAACTTTTGAAACTAATGAGTAAAATCTATAGGATTTCCTTGTTCACACACCAAATGGTAGCAAATAGTTTCGTTTTATTTTTTGGTTCTAATTTCTGAATTCTTTATTCTCTGCTGTTTTTTGGGTTATTAGTTGATAAGTCCTGCAGTTATCAATGAAAAGTGAAAGAGATTTTCTTGTATTTAGTATTTATATAATTGAAATATATATTCAACATGCATTCAAAAGCCAAATAGTAAAGCTTATCAGGATTATATGTAAAAGAAAACAAATAGGATGTGAAAGAGATCCCAGGGCTCATTTTTGAAGAGATTTTACTGTGAGATTTATACAGTAATATTTGACACTCAGCATCCTATTTCAACTCTTGGCTTTCTTTTAAGAGGCTGAGGTTGCTAGAAGACAGACCTCTGGGAAAGTGAGGTGTTGTCACTTTTGGTATGATGGTAAACTGACTCCAACTTTTTAATGATTGCAAATGAATACAGAGTGTATTACTTCAGGATCTGAGTATATATAGATAACTGTTCTGCGATTTCATTTGTTTTATGTATAATAATAAAACACCCATAATTTGGTAAATTGAATATTCACATTCTGAAAATGAAGGATGACTTAAATTATCACTCCAAATTTATCCTTATTTTTAAACTGTATCCTAAATTTTTTAATTAATTTATTTATTTAATAAAAACATTTTGTAGATACAGGGTCTCACTATGTTGCTCAGGCCAGTCTTGAACTTCTGAGTTCAAGTGATCCTCTCACCCCGGCCTCCTGAAGTGCTGGGATTACAGGCATGAGTCATTATGCCCGGAAGTAAAATCATTTTTTAATGAATAAAACAGACCGAGAAGTTAGAATGAATGGACACTCCATTCATTTTTCAGTTTCTTTCTGAAAACTCAGCTTGTCATATTAGTTCATTTTAAGTCCTGCTATTCATCATTCAATAAATTAATAAAAATGAACATTTTTTAAAGTGTTGAAAAGATGTTAATTTATAAACATATTATATAATTTCCTCCCAAATCATAATTCATTCACTCCTTTATTCACTCAACCAACATTTCTATAAATGTTGATTGTTAGAATCTTCTGTGTGCCAGATCCATGATGTGGTGGGACTGCAAGATCCAGTAAGACAAGGCTACTGTTAAAATCTTTCAGACTGGATTGTAATCTCTGAGGGTGGAGATAAAGCAAGAATTAAATACTAAAATGTGGTTATGTTCATATATGAATTATTGATAGCATAGCATATGTGAGCTGAAGCTTCTATCTCTCTATTCAGTGAACACTCACTCTTGGGGAGAGAGAATTTAACCTAAAGCCATAAAGTCTGCTCCCAGATGTTTCAAGTGAATTGTGCTGTCCACTTAGGATTAGGTTTGCGTTGTCCTTTTTGATCATAGGATGTGCTTCGTACAATCAACTTGTGCTGTGGTATGCATATGCCATGTGTAACACATATTTTGCTACTGACTACAGTGATGGAAGTCAGATGTTAGAAGCTCTTGTTTAGCCAGTATTCTTAATAGTGTTAACAATGCCAGTGTTGAGAGACAAGGATCACACCCTTGTGGTACAGATTCCCCAGCCCTATCCTTTCTTAGGTTATGTTTGTTTAACAACATTCTTGAAACAAAGGCTTTGCCTACTTTCCATTTCAAAAGAATATTTCTTCTTGTAAAATCTCACACAAGACAGGAGGACATGCTGTGGTTGTTTGATGTGGGAAGTATGTTTGAATAAGGACAGCTTTGTGAAACCTGTTGTATCCGTTGGGGCAGCTCTCCCTCGGAGTGATTTCCATATTTGCTGGGTTCATATCTGTGGGCAAACTTGCTCTGGGGAGAGCATGGTGTCCTGGAAAGAGCACTGACCAGAGGTCAGACGGCTTCTGTTCTACCATGTATGAGGCATGGAAACTTGAGCAAGTTACCTTGTGCATCAGTTTTCTTGTTTACAAAATGGGGAATAATAATAGTTATCTCATAGGGCTGTTCTAAGGTTTAAATGACATTATAACTATGTATATGCATGCATTTTGTCATGAACTGTACACAGTATATACAATTAGTATATATGTAATAAGTATTCTTATTAACTAAGAATTTAATATATGCTGCAGACCTGCAGACATATTACCATGTTTAAAAAAATTTCAATAGGTTTTTGAGGAACTAGTGGTGTTTAGTTACATGAATAAATTCTTTAGTGATGATTTCTGAGATTTTGGTGCACCTATCACCCAAGCAGTGAACACTGTATCTAATGTGAAGTCTTTTATCCCTCACCTCCCTTCCACCTTTTTTCCCGAGTCCCCAAAGTTCATTTAATCATTCTTAAGGCATATCACCTTTTTTGAAAGAACTAAGACACAATGACTATTATACATATATTAGAATATGTTGTTTTTTTCCCTCATGATTCAGTATATACTACATACTCCTTTAGTAATAATGATAGCTAATGTGAGTGCTATTACGTCACAGGCACTGTGCTTGGCATATTCAATCTCTATAATAATCCTTTGTGGTAGGTGCTATTATTACCCCTGTTTTACAGGAAGAAAACTGAGTCACAGAGAAGCTAAATATCCTACCCATGATCACTAGCTGGTAAATTGTAGAGGATTCAAAACAAACTTCCTTAGAGTCCTCACTCCTAAAAACAAAACAAAAAACAGCTTTATTGAACTATAATTCGTATACCATACAACTCACCTAAAGTATTACAATTCAATAATTTTTAGTATATCTACATAGTTGTTCAACCATCACCAAAATCTGACTTTAGACATTTTCATCACCCCAGAAATCCCATGTCCATTATCAATCACTAACCAATCTAACATCCTCCTACCTCTCACCTCTAAGTTACACAGTCTACTATCTGTCTCTAGTTCTGTCAGAACAGATTTGCCAGTTCTGGACACTTTGTACAAACAGACTCACACACAAGGCTAATTCATATTGTATCATGTGCAGTACTTAATTTCTTGTAATTGCTGAATAATATTCCATTGTGTGGCTATACCACACTGTATTTATCCATTCATCAGTTGGTGGACATTTGAGTTATTTCCATGTTTTGATAGAGCCCTTGTTCTTACCCATTATGGTCGACTTCATTATTTATAAATCATTTATTATACTATTATTAAAAAGTTTTTATTATTAGGTAGCTCTGATCATTTGCCTTCCAGATAAAAAGAATTTGTTCATTCATTAAACATGTACTGAACAAATACTGTATACCAGATAGGTGTGTCAGGGACCTGAACAACATTCCTGTCCTCACGGGAGGGGAGACAAACAAATAGTTAGGAATGTAGTAGTTATTCTAATAAAGATGTAACCAAGCTGCTGCAGGAGCTCCATGGAGGGACCCTACTTCAGCCAAGGGGAAGATGGGTAAGATGGGGCAGAAAGGCTTCATTGAGGGGTGGCCTCGTGCCGAATCTCGAGAGATGAAGAGGAATAATCTAGGTGGAGTAGAGTGAGGAGGACAATGTTGGCCTCATGTGCAGCAATAGCACATGCTCTGTCAGAGATGGTTTGTTATAAGGTGTCCCTGAGGCAGTGCAGAAAGTTGAGCCTACCTGGAGATGGGGTGGGAGTAAGATTATAGCAAGATTTGTGGGCTGTCTTTGGATTTTAGTTCATACTTTAGTGTTTCCCAAACTTACTATTTTGCTATATAAAGACAGTAACTGAATTATTTTATATACATTTGTGTGTGTGTGTGTGTGTGTGTATACACACATCTACATACATAAAGACATATATGTGTGTTTGTATGCAGACATATCTATAGACCTTTGGGTATATATTATTGGATCCAAATTACCAAGGGAAGTTAAATAAAAGTGGAAAAGATCTATCATTACCTATAAATAGAAAACCAGTATCATCTGTTATACATGAAAGAAAACTGTTGAAGTATATACAATGAAAACCAAACTATCTTAATAAATTCTAGTTAGATTCCTAGTTAGCTCTTCCCAAGTCAAACTGAGCCTTGAAGCCTGCTTTCCCTTTGATAAAAAGGGAACTCAATGAGAGTAACTGAGTGTGGAAGACAAACTAACCCTCGCTAAGACTCTCATTGATGAAGCCAGAAGGGCTGAAGGGAAACTGAAAAGGGAGCGACTTTCCCTTTGGGTGATAAGATGTTTTAGATTTCATGACCCAGTATCAACTAAGATCACTTTGGATACTGCTGGTGGTATAAGTACCCCCAGAACGCACTGGTGTTTTTTAAAAAATTAATGAATTAATTAATTTTTATTTTTAATTTGAGATGGAGTTTCACTCTTTTTGCTCAGGCTGGAGTGCAGTGGCATGATCTCCGCTCACCACAAACTCTGCCTTCCAGGTTCAAGGATTCTCCTGCCTCAGCCTCCCGAGTAGCTGGGATTACAGGCATGTGCTACCATGCCACGCCCAGCTAATTTTTTTTAGTAGAGAATTTCTCCATGTTGGTCAGGCTGGTCTTGAACTCTCCATCTCAGGTGATTCTCTCGCCTCAGCCTCCCAAAATGCTGGGATTATAGGCATGAGCCACTGTGCTTGGCTGGGACTGAAGGTTTTTTAGTAGAGGTGAAGATGTCACCCTGGTGGTGGCCGGAGAATGAATTAGAGGACAGTCAGTCCGTAGGGGGCCACTTGAATAATCTAGGTGAGAAGGGAGGAACCAGAATGGGCCCAGCACACTGGAATGCCTGTTGTGCGATGGTACTCTGCTTAGAGGTGAGCCTTCATTAGGTTCCGGCTTTTAAAAGAGCAGGAAACTGACTACTAGGCTTTCTAGGTGTTGGCAGGTGGGGTGGCAAGGGAGAGGCAGTGGGATTTGAGGCACTTGAGTAAAAACCCTTCCTTCCTTCATGGCACTGGGCCTTTAATTGTTACCAAGGCAGTTAAGTGGGAGCATTTCTTCCAGGGTTTGGGGGAGGTGTGGCCGACTGAAGTGGGCTGAGAAGCGGCTCTAAGCCTTCATGCGTTTATCCTTTCAGCTTCCACTTCACTGGATTTTCTCAGTTTCTCTGCTTTGACCTCACCCCCATCTCCTGCCCCTCTTGGCTTCTTTGTGTCAGTGTCGCTTTCTGTCAGATCACTGTCAGTGGCCCAGGGAAATGGGCAAACAAGGCCAGAGCGTGCTGCTCCTGGACTGCACTGATTCCCACTCCCAGAGCCCACGCGGAGACATGCAATTGGAGTGACAGGCCCGCCCAGCACAGAGTGACTCATCTCAGCCTCTAGGATCAGGCCAGGGGACGCCAGGAGTTTGCCCTGTTTATGAAATCACCTCGAGATTCCACTGAAGTTAGTAGAAGGCAATGACAAAGTGTGAAGTGAGGCAATTCTAATCCACATTATGACTGGGTAATATTTTAAAATTGCATTCAGATTTTTACCCTATGAGGAAACATTTTGAATATAATCTCTTTGAAAGTCTGCTACTTTTCAGGCTGAATAAATTTACCTGGCCAAAAAGCAATGGTAAAATGCTCAGAGAATGAATATAGAAGGAAAATGATGCCCATAGTCATTCTGGAAGTATAAAATAATTTCTACACTGAAACTAAACATAAATTTAAACTAAACTAAAACGTAAAAATTGTAAAAAATCTAAACACCTTTAGAAAGCATCAATTCTCTTTTTGAATAATGTGACATTACATTTTAATATGGGGGAGCTATTTACAGCTCCTATATAAATACAAAGGTATTGAGAAAGTTATTCTCTATTTACATAATTGTTCGGCAAGAGTTTAATTCTCACTGACAAACAAAATTACGAATACCTTCTGAACACGGTAATATAGTATTCTTTTTCTGAGCCCCATGTTTTAGGAATTTAGCAAAGATGTGGAAAAAAAGGCAGGAAAGAGAAAACTCAACAACACATCCACGCACCAAAAAAAAAAAAACAAAAAAAAAAACAAAAAAAAACCAGAGGCTACCACAGAGATCCTTCAAAGTTGTCTTCTGTAGTGGGAGGATTTCCTTTAAATCCTTTTCAAAAGCATATGGCTGGCTTTGAAAGCTTAAATGGCATTTGTCAACCATCAGTAAATCTTTAAAATTGTTTCTGCAAATAGGCCAACTTAGAGTTTCGGCTTTTCCCATTAATCTTTAGGTAGGACCACTGAAGACTTTTTCAGAGCCTAGATAATGCCTTGATTAAAAGGCTCATTCAAGAGGGAAGGCTTTAGCATTCACCTTGGGTACATAGTCATTTCTCCAGGGTATTCATGGGCTGTTATTTCAACTCTGCAATTGTGCCCCAAACAAGACATTTTTTGCCACAAAGCTTTGGCTAGAGACATTCTTTAGTGAATTACTGAAACTTTGCCCTTCTGTTTGTCACAGCTTGTTATTTTTTATCGAGTGCAATCAGTGCAAATAAGAGCCTCAGACTGACAACTTTACAACTGTTGCCTTTAAAAACAGATAACATTACAATTCAGTGATTCAATGTTTCATTTTTTCCAAACGCCCCCTTAGTCTTGTTCAAACTACATGTACCTGTCTGAGTACTATCTCGTGTACCAGTTTGTCATTTACAGCACAGCTTCTGGCCATCAAAATACAGAAACAAATTAAATAGATGAAGGCTAAAGCATTAAAAATATGCAATTACCCTTTTAAACTCTCACAATGTTTAGTGAAAATTAATCTGCTTATCCCACATTAATATGACATAATGTTCCTTAGTCTATGAAATATTTTTAAAAGCATTTCTCTCAACTTTATAGAAATACTATAAGAATTAATAAGGATTCAGATAAGGCTCTGTGAAATTCTTAGATGAAATGTGCTTTACAAGTTTAAACAATAAAACACTTTGGATTTTCATGAAGTTAAAATACACCCATCTCTGGAACTTACAGCATTTCCATAGAAATGACATGAAAAGAACAAGTAGTTTCTAGACAGAATATTCAGAATTACAGCAACTTAAATTACTGTTGCATGCAACCTGTCAAATTGGCATCATTTGTCCACTAAAAATATTAGTTTTGATCTCTATCGTCATTCTAAGATGTTTTTGATATTACTAATTATTACTGAAGTTACATGTAGCTAATGCTTTCCTTAGCAAACACTACTACCTGGCAGACAGACAAACACATGAAACAACTTTGATTTCCTCAAGAAAGAAAGTGATAATCAGAAACAGAGGAAATGACAACCAACCATTCCTGATGCAGATGTTAAAAATGACAGCAAAGAGGGAGTGCCCACTATCTCACTGAGTTCCCGGCGTTTATTATGCCACCCATTCTTCAGGCCAAATCCTCTCCAAAGGTCCTTTCTCATCAGTGAAATAAGTCTCTCTCAAATGTACAATTATCTTAACTACCTTTTAAAGTAATGTTAAAACTTCAGCCTTCTGTGTTCACAGTAGCAAAGACTTGGAACCAACCCAAATGCCCATCAATGTTAGACTGGATAAAGAAAATGTGGCATATATACACCATGGAATACTATGCAGCCATAAAATAGGATGGGTTCATGTCCTTTGCAAGGACATAGATGAAGCTGGAAACCATCATTCTCAGCAAACGAACACAGGAACAGAAAACCAAACAAGTCATGCTGTCAGTCGTAAGTGGGAATTGAACATTGAGAACACATGGATACAGGGAGGGGAACATCACACACCAGGGCCTGTTGGGGGGTGAGGGGTTAGAGGAGGGATAGCATTAGGAGAAATACCTAATGTAGATGATGGGTTGATGGGTGCAGCAAACCACTGTGGCATGTGTATATCTGTGTAACAAACCTGCATGTTCTGCACACGTACCCGGGAACTTAAAACCCCAAAAAGCAAAACGAAACAAAACTTCAGCCTTCTGGAAGCAGGTTAGAATGGCCATCATCATAGCGGAAATTCTCTTGGAGTCCTGGGGAAAGTACAGGCTTTGGAATCAGACAGATCTTTTTTCAAATTCTCTCTCCCCACTATTTATTGGGTTTGTGACCTTGGAAAATTCCTTAACTTCTCTGATTTCTTTATTTATGGAATAGAAACAAACCCCACCGGTTTGATGTCAGGAGTAAATAAGTTAACATATGGGAAGTCTGGAACATTATAAATGATGACTATTTTTGTTTAAAAAAAAAAAAGTAAAGCCTGGTCCACATTACTTTCCTTTTTCCCTTCCTCATCCTCCAAGCATTCAGGCCCACCTTACATAACTATCTTGGTAACTCTCATTATCACTCAAGATTCATTACAACTTTAAAGTCAGATGCATTCTCCCTATTTTCAAGGAGGACATGTTACCAATTTCAAAAAATAAACAGCTCTCCAAAGAGCCAGAGTTATGTTCCTATCTCCTCAGTTTCCTTAAAGTTAGAAAACTTGAAAATGACAACCAGACCTCAGATACCAAAGAAAAACTTTTAATTTTTCAATTCCTTATAATTTGCCAGCTCTTCCTTAGCTACTACTTATAAAAAATATGGACTATAGAGCAAATTATTATCATATGTATTATAGAATTATTATTTTTTTGGCAGGGACTCCAACTGTAAAATAGTATGATCATGAAGAATCATGGATGCAGAATATTCTTTTTATTCCCCAAATAAGTGAATTTTTTATTTAATCTGCTGCATTTACTTTATATTTTTTCATCTTCTTCCCATTCAATTTAAAGAAATCAATGCAAGATGACTTCTGTATATGATATTCTTTTTATACCATGCAATATTTTACCAAGCAAGGAATCCTAAATAACTGTAAGTTTAGTAAGAGCGCCTTAAATGTTTGAACTCCATTTAATAAAATAAATCTTTGCTAAAATGAAATGATGGAATGTTAAGCCCTTTCAGAGTTGATGATACAGAAGTAACATAATTTCATAATCCTCCTTGCTCCTTTGATTCGCTTCTTGATTCAGAAAGAAGAGTTTTACCAGTATATTTTGTCCTTATTTTAAAAATACAAACAAACAAAAAGAACTGTTCTATTCAATGGATAATCCTCATAGCAGTCTGTCTAGATGCTGTAATTCATGACTTTCTACTTTTACATAAAGGTACAGGAATCACTGAAGTACACCAGCCATCTAGTTGGTGGCATCCTGCCAGTCTTCCCAGGTGCAGCGCTGGATAAAAAATTATCTCGTTCTATTGAGTTCTAACGGTGTGCTAGACATTGTGCAATGGAAAGGAGTATGGAACAGGTGCAATTGCTGCTTTTTAAGAGTTCATAGTTGAAGACCTACAAAATACAGTGACTGCTGTTGTTTCACTCAATTATTTTTATTTAGACTTTTCTGAGTTGTTAGAAAGTGGCCATTTGATAACTTCCGTGCTTTGGATTACCAGAAACTGCTTGTTTTCTCACTTCTAGTTAATCAGTTTATGTTACTTGAAAAGGGAGTCCCGAGGTAAGTTTCTAATAGAGGAATTGAAAAACATACTTCTGCCAGGTGTTAAATAGCAAGAGTTTACCTGATGGACATGGAGACTATAAATGCAGGAAGAGAGGAAGTTTATGCAGCTGGATGGGAGATGGAGTTGGGCTAGTATGGTAGTATTCTGAGGCTGTTCTGTAATTCCCTGGGGAATCCTAGTACTAGGAAACTGAGTTTTGTTTAAAGC
Source organism: Cacajao melanocephalus (assembly GCA_963573385.1). Taxonomy (NCBI): domain Eukaryota; kingdom Metazoa; phylum Chordata; class Mammalia; order Primates; family Pitheciidae; genus Cacajao; species Cacajao melanocephalus. The sequence goes on from CAUYLG010072977.1 coordinate 108,649, forward strand.
ACAGGGGGAGGAAAGCCAAGGATCATAAACATTCTTTAGAACAGTAGAAATGCACACACATATGATAAAGACAGGAAAGGAACTAACCAGAAAGTTAAAGGAGCCTATGAAACAGAAGAGGAGGAAAATGGAAAAGAAAGATAATTAAAGTCTGAAATAATTTTCAGGATCCTACTGAGGGTTGGCCATTTTCAGAGTAGCACCGCCTTACTGTGGTGAGTCCACTTTCATGATCCCGAGAACGATGGCAGTCTTGCCTGTTCACTCCCTCCCACAACTAAATCCTTTCAGACCAGTTTTAGGAGATGTTAGGGTATGGTACCCAGTTGCCCCCCTCTTCGGGACAGAAGGTCTCATTTCTGCAGCTGGATCTGCAGTTGAGCTGCCTTGCTGAACGATTAAAGAGAACATCCTCTCCCAAGGTCATACTTTGATGAGGGACTAGGGAGGAGGATGCCTGCATCCAATAACTGGTCAGTGTGACGGTATGAAAGAACATTTCTGAAGAGCCACCCCATGCCAGAGCTCCCTGTAGTATTGGTGGAGGACCTTGTTGTGACCTCATCTCAGTTTAAATTCTCTCTCTGCCCAATCCTGCCTTCTTCACTCCATCTCTCTGTGAGTTTGTTCCTAAAGGTAAACCTCAGGAGAGTCTTTACTCAAATCTCCAACCCCAAGTCTGCTTCCCAGGAAAATGTTTTTAGCCTACACCTCTGTTTTCTGAACATAAAAGTCTCATGCCAACTTTGAATGTTCAAAGACGTTTTAAATTAAATATCACTACTAAAATCAAAACAATTACAATATTCAATGTATAAATCAAACAACAGATGTATCCTCCAGCCTAAGGAAATTCTCTTTAATATGGACTAATAATTATTTCCCTTCTGTCTACTCTAGGGCCATAACTATAGCTTATGTGATATAATTCGGATTTTTCTTAGTTCATTTTTTTGTCTCTTTCAATCCACCTTCTAGATGAATGTGAGGCCCTATGTCTCCTTTGTTTGTGTTTAACCCTTCTGGAAAGTCATAATTTTCCTAAAACGCTTATGTGTATTTCATGTCATATATTTCTGAATATGTCAGATATCTCTAACCAGATTGTATACTTCACTTATAGTTCAAAGTTTATTCTGGGTACTGCTCCTGGGTCTGTGATAAATATGTGGGCATACAAAGATTCATCCCTCCTTCCCTCCCATCATCCTTTCTTCCTCTTACTCAACAAATATTTACTTGGCACTTATGTGGTAGGCATGGTGCTAGGCTCAAGGGATTCAACAGTGAACAAGAAAGATATAGATCCTATCTTTCTAGAGTTCTCCTTTGAAATATTTTTCATGGAAATAAACATTAAGCTGATCATAATGCAAATAATTATTTAATTACAATTGTAAGTATTGTGAAGGAACGTAAAAGGTATTTTGATACAACATACATTATTTAAAGAATCTTTCATAAACTGACATTTAAGTCCACCTTATAACATATTCTAGCAGGGATTCTATATTCTTTTGGCTAAAAATTAATGCTTCAAGGAGTTATCAGGTAACCTCTGAGACAGCACATTTTTTTTGCCTATACTGACAAAGGCCTCCTTTTAAACTTTTGGTTTAAAAGCCAGGCAGGATCAAGATCTTTTATATGGTCTTTTGATGAACTAGAGATTACATATACACACACACATAGATATGTATATTATAATTTATATATGCCAAAATATATTCCAATAACCTGTAGATAAATAATAAATGCAAGAGTGGCATTTGTTGCAGAGATACTAATCTTTACAAGTACACAAGTAGAATGATCAATTACCTTGTGTTAATATTTTCTTTATTACTATCATAAATTGGTCTCAAAGCTACTTAGTCAAGTAGGGATTCGGAGAGACAGACTTTGTCAACATAATGGTTGATTGTTCGCTATGTGCTAGGTGCTGTGTTGAGTGCTTTGAAGAACCAATCTCATTCTACCCTCTACAGTGAGTACTATCACTGACACATTTTATAGATGTGGACACTGAGGTTTAGAGAGACTTAGTAATTTGTTCAGTGTCACACATCAAGCAAGCGACAAAGCTAAGATCCCAACCTGAAGGTTTCTAATGCTAAAGCCTAGGCAAACCTCTTGACTGAGGTTAAGAGAATATGTACAGTCTGAATCTACTTTGGGTCACTTCCTAAAGCTGTGGAGCTGTGCACTGCACAATTCCTTGAGTTGTGCAATCCAGCAATCTTAATCACCTGTGTCAATAATGTCAGGAACAGATGCTCAAGTTATTCTGGAGGTAGTACCCAGGAATGTGAGCTTTAAAAAAATCCCCAGGAAGGATTCTGATTTTTGCCCTAGTTATAAACTACTGGGCTGAAGTATAAATGCACTCAAATATTTATGGAATTTTACTTAATCTATTGTTAAGTGACTAAGTGTGCTAAACCCATAATACTAAATTTTTAATAAAACACAATCACAGTTGAAGTTTTTAAAGTACAGCTTCGCTTCTTTGCTGATTTTATATTAACTTGTAAAGGCATCAGCCTAGTGACATAATTAATATTAAAAATTCAAGCCCCTTAGAGCCCTATCCATATATGACTACATTGTTTTCAGTTTTCCCTGAAGAGCAGTTGGCAGGTGAGAGAACTAAGGTTATCTGGGATATATTAATGAAGCGTTTTGAAGCCTCGGATAAAAATGTTGGATTTGAGGCACTGGATAATGTTGAGGCATGATGGGTCTTTAAGCGAGATGTGGCACAGCCAAAGCTGGCAAGAGGAAGACGAAATTAGCCAGAGTGCAAAGATTAGACCAGTGGGGCAAAGGGAATAGTGAGGAGAAAATTGCAATGGTCCAAATGAGACTTGTATGATATTAATACACCATAAAAGATGATTGGCATATATTATTCTCGGCCGTGGATGAGGAGATGGTGCTTGAGAAGAGCTTGCAGGAAGGACTTTTACCCATGGGAGAAACTGGTGAGAGCAGAGACGGGGGAGGAAAGCAGTTAGAAAAATGGAACCCAGTCCATTTTTCCTGAACATATAGAAAACTTGAAAAGAGAGTATGGAAAATAAGGTCAGAAAGGTGAAATCTTATCATTTAGGAGCTTTAGCTTTAAATTAACCCAGGATTTCAAACTGCAAATGAAGACACTAGATAAGGAGATATTAAATGACAGCCATTCAGAGGCCAAGTTGACAGAGGAAACTGTCTCCAGACTCTCAGTCCTGCATGAGTCCTGCTGTTGCTGCAGCTGGGTATGATTTGAACTGATTGGAGAGAGGTTGCATACAGGGCTATGGATTTGGAGTTTTCCCATCCCTGGGTGTTTCTGGAGCTTTCTGAGCAGGGAAGTGACAGGATCAGCATCCAGTTTAGAAAGACTGATTTGGCAGCTGCACATGCATGAGATGAGAAGGAGGTAAGGAGACCCATTAGGAGGCCGAGCAGGCATGTGCCAAGCACAGATGATAGGCTCTGTTAACCCATTTTACAGATAAAGAAACTGAGGCCATGGCCAAATTCACACCTGGCAAATTCCAAAAAGTGTGCATTTAAGGCTGGATTCTTGGAGTACTCATCCCACTTCAGGTGGAATGGGGGGATGATCATCAGAGTGCAGTGCTGGAGAGTGGTCCAGGATGATTGAGGTCTAAGAAAGGGCCACTTAGACTAGACAGTAGGAGGTCATTGGTGGCGTTTAAGAGAGAGTGATTTAAGTTGAATGGTGGAGGTGGTAGGCTGATTTCAAAAGGGATGAAAGAGTGAGTGGATGGTTATGAAATGGTGGCAATGAATATGGCGTTCTCCTTCAAGAATGTTGGCAGAGAGGGGAAGGAGACAGAATGAAAACAATTTGAGGAAATTGAAGAGCACAGGAAAGGCCCTTTGCTTTTTGAAGTGAGGAATCTATCATTCCACCAATAGAAAATACGTATATAACACTTATATGTGCCAAGTACTATGCTAGTGGCGAACATGATAATAGACTAAAAGGGGGAAATAGAGGATGCTATAGTGATATCTTTAAATGGAAATCCCTTTTCGAGTAAAATGCCAAGTTACCAAATTTAATACAGTATAGAATGATACTGACCTTTTAGATTTCAAACTTCTGGAAGATAATTAACTGATATTATCTCCATTTGTGTCCACCATAGCACATTACATAACTCATTCTCAATAAAAATTTGTTGAATGAATAAGTGATTGGTCCCAGGAGATAAAAGGGAATGGAATGACAGATCATAGATGCATGGTAACTTTGGAAAAGAGGCAAGCATGTCCCTTCTGAGTTATGAGGGAAGGGTGCAGGGGAGACTCATAAGTCATCAGAAGCCTGGAGATCTAGATAAAGATAAACTGGTTTCCAGCTGCTATGCTTACTACCAGAACAGGTGCAAGACAGATTATAACCACCAAATGGAGATGCTGTGGCAAGGAGAGTGGATAAGGAGCAGTTCCTGGGAAGATCTGTCATGGTTCTGTTCCCAGCAGAGCAATGATGGCTGAAAACCTTCTGAAGTGAGTGGGATTGAGTTTCAAAATAACAACTTAGTTGAGAATGCTATCCAGAAACCATTCATTCATTCATTCATTCATTCATTCATTTTGCAGGGGAAAAGGTGAGCCAAAATGTAGAGAAGTAAGAAAACTAGCCCTGTTTTACCATAGGACATGGAAGCACTGTGTAAGGCAGGATGAAATGGAAGTCACTATGTAGGAAAGGCGGAAGAATGAAGCTGGATGATTCCTGAGAAAATAAGCCCATTATGGAGGAATCTCAATCTGATTCTGCCTCTACTTTTCCACTGGTTCAGGGACATGTAATGCCTGTGGGTTAAACATGGCATTAATTTGCAAGTTAAGCATCCTTTACTGTATATAAAGTTAATCCAGGGGCATGCATACACTAAAATGGGCACCAGATGAATTCTCATTTACCAGAAGACATAACAGATTAGCAGAATACATCAGCATATCAGGAAGAGTTAAAAGGTACTTGCCAGTCGTATAGTTAATCAATGGTGGGGTGTGATGAAACTCTGAGCGTCAGAGGCTTGGTGTGCTGTGAAGGTCCCAGTCATGTGAAGGAAAACTTGAAGAAGGACCTCAGGCTTTATTTAGCAGGCAGAAGTCATGATTGGAACTGAGAAGTAACTTTACCCAGCTCCTCCACACTAAACATTCAGTGTCTTCCCAAGAGTCCTTGCAATCCTTAGGAACCTTTTTCTATTTTCTCTTTTCATAGGTTTCTCATTTCTGGTCACTGTTATCTCATGGTCAGCAAATCTAAAACTTTCCTTCCACATGCTTTCACACTCTCGTGCCGGTGCTGATGTGGGTCCTGACTTCTAGAGGCTATGCCCCATCCATATGGTGAAAATGTCCCTATTCTTTAAAAGCAGGGCAAATATGACCCTCTCTGTGAAGTATTTTCAACTCCAAGTGGAATGAATGGTTTTCTTCTCTCTGATTCCACAGGACATTATACCAACCTCTGTTAGTAATAACAGCTAACCAGGTACTGTTCAAAGTGGTCTGCAACTAACCCTTGGAAACAGCTCTAGTAGAAACATTCTATTTCATGGATGAGAAAATGCCCCAGAGGAGTAACAACAATTTATAACAGTGACAATAATTATAAATTATTATAATTTATGGGAGTAATTATTATAAATTATGAGTAAAATAATTTTCCCAAGCAAATAAGGGGAAGTGCCAGGATTCTAATACCAAGTGACTGACCCCCAGAGGAAAGCTCTTAACCACTACACTACTTTTGTTTTCTGGTCTGTCTTCCTCAATTAGATTGTGAACTCCAGAGAGCAAAGTTTCCTTAATTCATCTTTGTTTTTTGGGCCTGGTGTAGATCTGGCCCGATAGTAGGTGAGGAGCAAACGTCAGTGGAATAGTTGAATGAATAAATGTGCACAGTTAGGTTTGACCAGCTCCCCCTTGTGAACAAAAATTGGGAGAGTTTACCATGAATGAGAAAAGAAGAGAGGGGAATCATGCTTTCTATTTCCAGTGGGGAGTGGGGCTTGCATATGTAGCTGGCTCTCAGCTCCTGGCTTCCCCATCAAATGCAGGGAAAATGTACAGGTTCATACATCATGATTACTATCTTCTCCTTATGTTTTATTAGGGGTGCAAATAAATGAGTTAATAATTGTATTTCAGAAGAACTGAAAATGAATGTGATATGTCCAGTAAAACTATAAGCCAGTAAAGCAAAACGTGCATTTACGAAATCAGAACACAACTGCAGAGTGCCTTGCCTTATGAGAGGGCTCTAGCAATGATAGGTCAGATCTCCAGGAGGATCCTGCCTCTTAGGGACTGCATTAAGCCCTCCTTTGGTACACGGTACTTACTGGTTTTACTGGGTTATGCTATATAAGAGCAGAATACACAGAGGAGAATTCAGCCAGTGCTCAGACTTACATGGGAAAGTCTAGAATACTCCTTCCTTCTCCTTTTCTTGGCTAGCTCTAACTCATTGTCCAAGTTTCAGATTAAATGTCATTTCCCAAGAAAAGTTTTCCCTGACCACCAAAACCAGGCAGGTTCTCTTTCAGTGCACTCTTGTTCGCCATCAGAGCACTTTCATCTTAATAATTTAAATTTAAATATGCATTAAAAAAATTTCTGCTGACCTACAAAGGCAAGGATTATGTACAACTTGTACACTGTTATACCCTCAGCATCTAGCACAAGGTGGGCAGTTGATAAATATTAATTGTATGAATAAATGGATAAATGAAAGAATAAATTTACAGGAACATGAAGTTGACGCTATGAAAGATCTCTTCCACAGTCATGACTGAATTCTTATTCCTAATAGTTGCCATCTTTTCTAGACCTTATGAAAACTAGCAACAAAGTAAAAACAGACTTGTTTACATTTTAAATACTGCCTAAGAAATTTTAAAACAATGAAAGAAGAGTTAAAATGTTTGTTGACTGAAGCTTTCCCAAAAATAGTAGAAAAACGAGAAAACGAAATCCAATTATTTTAAGTAAATTTAAAAATAAGGTAGGATATTGGTCTTTAAATAATATTTTTTAGTTTCCTTGGGAATTATTCCACAATAATAATTGCTCTATAACCTTGAAGCTTGTTGCACTTCAACCTCACAGAGATCCTTTAAGAGATCTACTCATTTTATAAGGAACATCAAATCTGCCTTGAAAAGCACGCTTTGGTATCTAAGTACCCTAGCACAGGAGATTAGTAGCCAAAAAAGCAATTAAGTTTACAGTAGGGTTATAGATACCGTATCTACTACAACAGTTTGGAAAGGGAAGTGATGCAAAGGTCATATCAACAAGAAAAAAAGTAACACTAAATAGTAGATTTTTTTAAGAAACAAAATCCCATATTCCAAAATCTTTCCTTCTCATCTAATGACTACATGTGTTTAGGATCTTAGAAAACAAAAAAAGAAAGGAGGAGGCGGCATTACTGAAGTTGGTCACTGGCACAAAAACCATGAACCAGGCTGTGAAATTGAAGCATCTGTGGCATCGGGTTCCTGATTAGCTTTTTCAGTTTGATCTTAGATCACATTCTAGTATGTCCAGAATTGTAGGATCCCAAGCTGGCTGGGTCTGTGTGCATGAGAGGAGCAGCAACAGCGTAGGGTTCAAATAAACACAGGCAACTGCCTCCGACAACTCAAATCTGAAAAGCTGAGCTTCAGGAAAAACCAACAGTGCTTTAGGACCTGGCAATAATTGCACCTTTTTACATGAAGGCAAAGGTGTTTCCACAAAACAGCAGGACTATAGGACACAGACACTAATTATAAGTCACTTTTGGTAGCCTTGTTTAGTTACATAGCACTAACTGTGTAAATCCCTGGATTTACAATGGTTTTGCAGCCCATGAAACTATCTTTAGCTGGAGTTCCTCTTCTGTGTCAGCATCCTATTTTGAATGAACAGTACTCTTAGATGAGCAGAAAAGATGTTTTTAGCTCCCACCATTACAATTTCTGATCCCCTTTACTTTAGCTCTTTTGAAATAACATGAAAGCTTTGGCTTGCTAATTACTTTTAACCAGCCCATAGAAAAATTAGTTTATCTTCCTGATCAAAGCAAATTAGGCAGATCATGGTTGATTAGAATGCAACAGTAAAATCTCCATACTTTCTCTTCCATCCCCTTTCTCTCAGAAATAGGGTCTGTGTCAAATATGTAGGTATTTCCCACGGCCAGGCCGGACTCTGTTTCCAACAGGGACTGCGGCTTGGACAATGGTTCTTACACAGACACTAAAGTTCTTTAGTTCAGTCATTGTGTTTGAAAAGAACTAGTAACCCCTTAGCTAGCATTTGATGAAACATCTAGATTTACATATTTCCTTAATTGCATTTTTGAATGTGAGTGAGATTTATCTGACCAGAGTTAAATGCCTCCTTTATTCCCCTACCATAGGCAAAATTCAACTCCATGCTCTTAAAAAAAAAAGTGAGGTGGGGGTGTATGGAATCTTACTTAATTTCCATCTGAACAAATTTTAGGGTTTCAATAAAGTGGGACGAGGGAGTTACGTTACCCAAGACAGGAAAGATATATCTTTACCTTTCAAAGTGGAAATGTCAGCTTCTAAAGCTTTGGCTTGCTCAACTCTTTCAAAAAGGCTGTTTTGATTTTAAATGAATGCTATTCCTTGTTGCCAAATTCCCCAAACTGGTTGCTTGCAAGCTCTGAAATGATTATCCTTAATAATTTCTAGCTAAATGTCTGTTCTGTGACTGTAAAAACTGGAAAGTTAGGTTTTATTTTCTTTATTTATTTACTATAAATTAACAGTAAATCTTGCATTTAGCTCCATTTAAACCTCTCTCTGCAGCTGCCCATTTGAAAAATAAAATGGTTGCCTTCTTTCACTTCAGTGGGCACAATACAAAACATCCATTGAGCTTTCCCTTTATTGCAGCTGCCAATGCCCAGCCGACTTTTAACAAACCAACCAAGCGGAATCACAATGCAGCTGCAACATTTTATGGTATTTCTGTTGGTTCTCTTTTGAGACTGAAGGTGTTAATTAGGAATCAAAGAACACAACCCTGCCAGCTTTCTTTCACAAACCATACCCTGGTCACTGCAGTTTTGAGAAGAAAAATAAATCTAATAAAGGGATAAAAATGTTGTTTGTCACACCAGTAAAGTGTACTTAAGACCCTTTGATCAAAAGCTTTTTATGTAGTCTTGTCAGATGGGCTGGAAGTACTGTATTTTTTCCTTTTCTCCACCGTCTTCACACGGACTTATCTAAATTTTGAATTTAACGTAAGACTGTAATAAAAAAGTGTAAGCATAGTCATGTGTGGGGATGCTTTATAGGTGATAACTAGTCTCATAGAGTAGAATAATTTTGCTTCTTAGAAAATTTCTCATAGTCAGTGTTCCATCATGTGAAATTGGGTCTTCTATCAGTATATTATAATATTCTAACCATAAGTTTTTATGCTTGCAATTTACAAATCCATCTGTCAATACTCTATTTACTATAATGATTACATAAATCTCTCAGTGTTTTAGAATTATTTTCATAAGCATAAAAACCATATCTATATGCACTTACATATATAATGTTAATTTATCAAATAGTTCGTCATTTTTGTATAATTTTTTTGTGTATCTTGAGTATCATACCTTCAGACAATAGCGTGAAGTCATTACCTTTAATCTTTAGTCAAAGTTAAAAGCTTAAAGTAAGTTTATGAAGTTAGCACTACTGGGAATTAGTCAAGCCTGCTAGCTTTCTCAGCACGAGGTTTTGCTGCTAGGTGCACAAATCATGCCAAAATCCATTAATCCTGCTAGAGAGAGGCAGAAAGAAGGTCTGCTTGTTGATTTAATGTTAATGAAATGAATGGGCTCCTGAGGCTGCATACAGAGGCTCTCTAAATTGTAAAACAAATAAAGTCATTTTAAGTAATGCTCACTGCAGGAGAGTAAACAATGCTTCCAGATTTGCTGCACAAAGTGGGAGTGGGTGTGGGTGTGTGTAAACCTCCCATTTTCTACAATCCTGCTACACCTGCCCTATTGCAATACACACAAATGGCAAGTTGATAGACTCCTAGAATGACTGAATTAGGAGAGACCTCAGAACATGTGTTCACCTTTATTATTTTACAGATACAAAAATTGAGGCAGGGAGGATATGCATCTTGCCAGAGGTTCTGTGACTGATTAGTGGGGTAGCTAGACCCAAATCAGTGGTTTCCAAACTTGGTTGCATATTGAATTTGCCTGGGGGAGTTAAAGTACATTCTGATGCTTAGCTCCTTCCCTCAGAGATTGTGATTTAGTTGGTTTGGTGTGGGATCTGGGCTTTGAGATGGTTAAATTAGCTCCCAGTTGGAACTAATACCCTGGCATGTTTAAGAACTACAGATCTGGACTTCTAATCTAGTGTACTACTCTCCTGCACTTCTTGTTTGCTTTTTTTCCCCCTGCACCATAGTGTTAATTATTTCCCAGTCCCAAGAGTATTCCAATTGCCTTATCCTGTAGGTTTGATATAGATTTTGAGATTTTGAGGGTATTTCTACAATGAGTGTTCTTTTTTTCCTTGTTCTTTTGTGTATATGCAGAGATGTGCCCGTGGGGTGTGTGTGTGTGTGTGTGTGCGCGTGCGCATGTGTGCATGCCTTGTGGATACCACAAAAGATTGTACTCTACCCAGGGGGCGAGCCAGCTCCACAGTGGAGACAGTAGCCAAGCTCTGTGCTATGCTTGGCAGGTCGTCCTCTTGCCTCACTCTTCTCTCTTACACTTCACCTCTCCTTTGAGTTCCTTTGGGTGTTGTTTTATTTTCTCCTAATTTGCCACAGTCTGGTCTCCTCTGGGCTGCCACTTTCCTCTTACCCTCTCCTCTCCACCTGAAGTATTTCCCTTTGTCTGAGAGAGATCCTCTGACTCTTTATTTGCAATTGTTCGACTTTTGCTGCCTTCTGCTTCCTTTGGTTTGGTGATTATTTACACTGTCTGATAAAGGTGGGCTGACAAAGTCCATTTCTCCAATCTGTGCTGCTGGATGATACATAGTAGATGTCTGTCTGGCAGTTTCTTCCATGTTGGCTTTAGAGTGGTAAAATAAATCAGCTTCCTGGTTTATTAATTCAGTAGGCACTTGGGAATTCTAGAATCGTCTTTTTACATGTAGTAAGATATAAGGATATTTCTCTTTTTTTCAGACCTGCTCTCTTGATTTAATCAGTTATGGGCAAAGCAGCTTGCCTCTTTTGCAGAGGCGTGCAGAACATCTGCAGAGACAGTAATACAGGCTCATCCAATAGGATTAAAAGACTGTCTTGCTCCAAGAACTGATCACCTATGTCTCTTCTCCCCTGAGGGTCACTGGGCCTAATTCCAGAGGCTTCCTGCTTGAAACACAAGTCCAAGTGGTACTTTGACCCCTTATTTAACTTTGAATCCCCTCTTTTACACAGATTTACATCATTGAAACCTATTATTCTCCAGGGAATGATATTAGCCTCATCACCATCACTGACTGAAAGATCCTTCTTGCAATTATATTGAACCAACTGCTTCTTTATCAAAGATGAGTACTGAAGTTCCTCATGAAAATTAGATTATTTTGGATGTATTTTCAAGTAGACACAAACCTATTCCTTAAATTAGTTTTTGTTCTTAAAGTAGAACTATTTTTTGAGTTAATGTAAAAGAAAAGACACACATTTTTGTTGTGTTGAAATCTTGGTTTTTCCTGAATGTATTTTTGGCTCTGAAGGAAGGTTGAATTCCCTACCTTCTTTCAGTCCCCTTAAATCCATCATCTCTTGCCTGCCACTGTAACAAATCAGCTGCTGATATCGGAGCTTCCAAGAGCACAAGAAGCTACCAAGCTGAATTTTTCTTTCACAGTCAGGAAAAGTTATGAGAGTGGATGAAATAAACAAAGGAAAGAATGAAAGCAATTCAAGCTCAGTACTACAAATTGTGGGCAATTCATTAAAATGTATCTGAGGAGTAGAGTCCTAATATTGTGCCATCAGCCTACTCTCTGTGACAAAGTGTTCACGTAGCCCTCAGCTATCCTGGAGATTTGTGCAGTGTCTACACAATGCTACACACTCCTGTGCAAATATGAAACTTCATTTAAAACACATAATCTTTTGCCTAGGATCAGAAACAGAGTATTTTTATTTATGACATGCTGGATGATGCCGAAGTCATTTGAAGATGCCCCTTCTTTTTCCTCTAGTTCTTTACCTAGTAGGTGCCTTTCTAACGTTTTTTTCTTGTTTTTAACATTAAGAAATCTTGTTTAATGAAAATTATACTTTTAAACATTCAGGGCAATTAATTTAGCTAATTTAGGGAATAACAGTAAGAGGCAACATGGTGTGTACTTGGAAAGCATAGGTTTAGTGTGATAACGACTCTAACATCAACAGAAATAATTGCACTAACATTTAATGCATGCTACACAAGTGAGGTGCTGTGCAAAGTGCTTTATGGGCATCATCTCACCAGTCTTCACAACAATTTAGTTAGGTAGACATCGTTATTATTGCCATCTTACAAATGAGAAAACTGAAGCATTGAGTAATTTGTCAAGATCACTTAAGATAAGGCTGCAATAGTAATCAAGAAATGTTCTCATTTCTAGCATCAAGAGATGTTCTCATATCGATAGTAATAACGATTTTACTGTTTGTTTTGAGGGTCAAATGAGGAACTATGGGTAAAAGCATCAACAGCACTTTTTGAATTTTTTTCCCTCTGTCTCGGGAGATTACAAACAATCAGTCTGCCAAATTTAGAGGAAAGAATCTCTCTGTCATCACATTATAAGATTATATCAGAAATTATATCAACTAGTCTCACTCCATTGCACATTTGGTAGCTAGAAAATGGCATCTTATGTCTTGGGTGTGTGGACAAAGTTTGAGTTTTACATGGAGTTTAGGGGAACAGAAGAGTGCCCTCCAGAGAGAAAACTATGCTGACTGTCCTTCAAATGTGCCTGCTCTATGTGCCCTTTTGAAGTTGCCCGGGTGCAGACATACATGGACACAGGGTGTTTTAAAATGTAGGTATTAATATTATTCAGGTGGGATGAGGCCAACAGATCAGGTGATGACTGCCATTGAAAAGGGAGTTTGTTACTCACAGTTCCCAAGAGGAGAGGGCCCACCATTCCACGCAGAGCCACACAGGAAAGCTCTGGGCTCAGTCTGGAGACAGAAGGAGTATAAAAAAATCATGGGAAAATCCTTTATTGTGGTTTCCATGGGAAGGAATGGACAAGGCAGGGTAAGCAGGTTTAGGATTGGCTAGTTGAATAATTTCAGTGGGCTCTGGGGTGTAGGGGCTATCCCAGTTTATCTGAAATCTGAGCTTGGGGTGAGTAGAACAGGAAAATATCGACCTAGAGTATAAGAGCCCTGCAAGAGCCTGGGGAAGGGAGTGGTTAGGGGTGTGGACTTTGGCTAGGTTGGTTTGCCTATGAAAGGTGCACTCACAAGAAAATCATTTGCTGTCTCCAGGAATTCCCTAGCCCTAGGAGGGGCAGTCTCTTTAGGAGCTGCAAGTCAAAGCATCATAAAATAGAGGAAATGAAAAACATGATCAATATACAGGAACTCTGTGTTCTGATCTAATTTTCAAGGGGTATATAGTCCAGTAGAGGAAACAGACAAGTAGGTGAAATACAGTGATCAAGTGTGGTGAATGCTATGATCGAAGTGGGCCCAGCATGATGTGGGAGCATCAAAGATAGGTTTCTAAAATGTGGGATTTCAGAAAGCTTCCCAGAGGAGATGACACTTGAGCTGAGTAAAGAAAGACTCATAGAGGTTAGCAAAAGAAGAAAGGCAATCCCAGCAGAGGGCAACACATGTGAACACCTGGAGGCATGAAATAGGGAAATTGTAGGCTGCAGTTTGAAATCACTGGAGAGAAGAGAGCTTGGGGTGTTATATTCAGGCTAAAGCTACCCCTTTACATTCTAAGTTTGGCCTAAAGGTTTCTCCGTACATAGTAAGCTGCAACCTAATGATGTGAAAACAGACTTTAACCTCCTCTTGTCCCAAGCACTGAGTTTTGTCCAATAAAAGATGGCCAGCTATTCAAACCCCGTTCAAATGAGGCAAACACAAAGCTGTAATCAATCCATCTGTTTCTGTACCTCACTTCCATTTTCTGTTCTTCACTTTCCCTCTTCTGTTCATAAACTTTCTTCAAACCAGATTCAGTGCCAGAATCTCTCTAAACCTATTCTGCTTTGGGGGCTGCCCAATTTGTTCTTTGCTCAATTAAACTCTGTTAAGTTTAATTTGCCTGAGGTTTTTCTTTTAACAGGGAGCTAGGGAGAGGAAATTTGGCAGCAAGGGTTGCAGGTTAGGGATCAGGCAAGAAAAGTTGGCTTTTTGGGCTAAACTGAGGTGTTAAAAGTTATTATAAAGTCATAGGAAATGATTGAAGGATTGAATATAGGTAAGACATGACCAGAGGTACATCTTGGAGAGACTAGCGGATAGTAGGGACTGTGTGTGTATGTGATGGGGGTCTCTGTAAACCATGGCAGGAAACTGCTACAGTCATCCAGGAAAAAAGTGAGTAGACCCTGGACTATGCAATTTCACTGCTAGAAGAGAAAGAAAACAGTTACAGGAGGCATTAAGGCAACAAAAATTTGATCAAATTAAGGTCACAAATGAAATTTTAATTACAATAATCACATATTTAACTACTATGAACAGAGGCTGGGCCTGGTGGCTACTGCCTATAATCCCAGCACTTTGGAAGTCTGAGGTAGAGAATTACTTGAGGTCAGGAGTTCAAGACCAGCCTGGGCAACATACCAGACTCCCATCTTTACCAAAAAAAAGAAAAAAGATATAATGACAACTATGAGCAGACACTTGGGGAATTAACTATACATTCTTCAAACAAAATCTGAGTGTTCCTTTTTGCTCTGCAGGTTTTTAGGTGATACAGAGACACTGCATCTCTATTGACAATGAGCCAAAATAAGATGATATTGTTAGAATTCAGGTACGCACCTAGATATGGACATATATAACATATAAACCAAGGGATATATGGCAACATCTAGAAAAGTAACTGGGAGTTTTTGAGTTCATTTGAGTATCTGACATTGAAATATAAAAGTGACCAAGAAGCAGCACTGGACTGAGGTTTTCAAGAGAGCTGGGGTCCAATTCTGTTTTTGCTAGCTGTGTGATTTTTGGAATGTCATTAACCTCTTATGAACATAAATTTCATCATCTGTGAAATAAAGACGTTGGATTAGGTAACTTCCAAGGTTCTTTCCATTCTAAATTCCCTGAGTAGCCATAGCTTTTGACTCATTCAAATCCTTTGTAACCCATCTAAGTGATTTTAATTCTGTTTATTTGGGCAATTAGGGTAATGCTCTAGCAATCACGATTAAATTTCAGTCTTGCATTGTGTAATGTGACCTTAGATATACAGCTTAGTCATTCTGGTAATTTGTGGATAAAAGATGATCCTTTTAGTTCTTCACAGTAGAACTTACTCGAAATGTAGTTAGATATTAGCTCAAGCTCTAAATTAGTTTTATTATAATTAACATAAATCTCCCAAAATTAGCCTTCCTTCCCAATATACAATTAATTATATTCTGAGATATTCCTGCAGCTAAGGCAAGGAGGGCTTTAAATTACTATGTAGTAGTCATTCAGGACCAGAACATATCCCTCTAACACTTCACATAACTAAAAGACTCTGAGGAAGTGGATGTTTTCCTGGAAGGCCAGCAGCTGGAAGGCAGAAGGTGGACACTTGCTGTCAGTTAATCATGCTGCTAAACCTTTTGAGTTCCTCAAATGAGATATGCTCACACCCTGGGAGAATCTGGTTTAACTAGGATTTCCTTTTGCTACCCGAGCTTGAAGACTCAATAAAAAAAGATCTTGAACTTCCTCCTGTACTATATTGCACTGAGTCCCAGACAACAACAGCTGCTGGAGAACGGGAGCTGCGGATGAATTAAGATCTTCCACCACAGAACAGTGATGTAGCTTTTCCAAGTTAAAATCAGAGACCCCAATTTCGGTGACTTGAGTTGATATTTTAATTCCATAGACTTCTTTCTAAACTTCCCTTCGTCTTCCAGTTTGAAGCCTTTGGTGGGGAAAGTGTCTGACATAAGGAAAAGGCATCCTTTCAGTTTTCTGATACTATCTTGACTCGAGGGATGGAGACACAGGGGAAGTGTACCCCCTGGGAGCAGGTGTCTAGTGGAGGCCAGTAGCTCACAGTCTCTCACTTCTGTCAGCACTGTCTCTTGGGTAGCGGGTTTCTTCCGTTAGCCTCTTGCCATTCTTTTTCTAGGCTTTTCTCCATTGTACGGTTAACACTGTAACAATGATAGAGTAAACCTATTGCCAAACGCAGGCATGTCTGCTAAGGGTACCTTCAGGACAGGAAGTACAAAGGCAAAATGAAGAAATAAAGAGGAAGATTCTTTATTCTCAGTCTTTACTAGAAGACTTCAAATTCACTCTGTAGATTCACTCAGCAAATACTGTGAAATAAATGTTTATTGTGAAAGTGTCGAGATATATATACAAAATAGTCGATTAAGGAATATAATATCTTCTATGGAAATTTTTATTTTATTATGTGAAAAACTGAAAGGTTATATTTTTGTGTGGATAGATTTAAAGACCAATTGATTATGTAACAGAGTTCCTTCAAGTAAGTGCCTCACGAGAAAATTTATAACCTAAAAACTTCAAGCATTATGTGGTGTTTTGTTCATCGAACCAATAAACTCATTAAAATAACATTGCAAAAACCCAAACACAACACAATGAAAGTTCTAACACAGCCCACATTAACCAACCAACTTTAAAATAATATCCTTGTTATGTACTAAGGTTAAAAATTCAGCAAATTCTTTATATTTTTTCCACTTGAGATCATGTGTGGTTTTTCTGCTTTCCTGAGAAGTACACTTTTGTGGCTTTTTTGATCAAAGAAAGGTTATTTTTACAAATAGACATCTTTTGTAGAGGTCTCTGCTCTACTTAATCAAGGTTTCAAGAAAAAAGAGAACAAAAGTATTTACCAGTTTTTTAGTGAAACTTAAAAATTCTTAGGTTCTTTCCTCGGTGTAGGCTTTGAAAAGAAGGCACGCATGTAAGGTTAGCCACCACAGTTGTGTGTGTGTGTGTGTGTGTGTGTGTCCATGTGTGTGTGTGGAGGGGGGAGACAAAGGGGGGAAGGGGGAAATAAAGGAATTTGGCTGCAAATTGAGGAACAGTTTGAAACACTTGGCTTCTAGTTGTGAAAGATGAGCAACACGGAAAAAAGGACGAGCTAACAAGGGACCACTTGAGGGAAGCTTAATCTCGCCTGGCAGGCTGAGGAGGGAGGTCAGCTCCATGCACGCGTTCCCAGCTGGAGTTGGGCTCCCTTTGCCAAGACGATTGTCTTCTGCATTTCAGTTTCTGAACCGAACTGAAGGTGCCTTCAAGCAGCCAGCTCCACAGTCTCCCTTTTAAAGGGTCGACCCTCCACGGCCATGCCCTGCCGACATTTGTATCATTTCTGCCAAGCAAGTGACACAAAAGGAATTGTTTCTTATTAGTGTGTTGGTGTATGTGTTAGTGTGTGCACGAGACACTACTGTCTTCCCCCTTGGCCACCACAGTCCTTGTTTAAAGAAGCAGCAAATACTCCTTCTGAAGGCAAGAAAGATAAAATGAGTACATGGAAAAGGTGCATGTATAAAAAATGGGGCACTTGAAAATTAGAGACTGTTGAATAACTTTAAATTATTAAGTCAATAAAGAGCTAGAGTATGTGGGTACTATTTTAAGACATTCTAGAGACTGTGCTCTAAACATATCCCAATTTTTCTAAACATCAGTACTGTTTTTTCTGTTGAATTTATAATACAATAATGATCAATGTATATCAGGTTAATAAACCTACTTGAAGGACTGAGGAAATTAACTGCATAGTACAGAAAAGGTTTTTCATTGTTTGAAGGCAAGGGGACTTTTCTATGATTTCTCCAGATTTCTAACTGACACATAAGTCTGTATCACTAATTGTCTAATGGTTAAACCATGCATAGTTTTAAAATACATGTTGGGGAATTTGATAAAACTTTGAAACAATTCTGTATTCTAAATCAAATGAGTAACATTATGATA
This sequence comes from Cacajao melanocephalus, assembly GCA_963573385.1. Classification (NCBI taxonomy): domain Eukaryota; kingdom Metazoa; phylum Chordata; class Mammalia; order Primates; family Pitheciidae; genus Cacajao; species Cacajao melanocephalus. The sequence goes on from CAUYLG010072977.1 coordinate 126,859, forward strand.
CCTTTGTGACATCAATTTATCTCATCTCATCCATTTTAAAGGTGAATATAAGCTCAAATAGAATTTGCTTGTTAAGAAAGTTCATGTCTCTCTGAACTGAGAAATAGTTCCAAAGAATGCAGCTACTTCATTTGACACATAGATCTGGTTATAGGAAAAAAGTTTTATTCTTGCTTAGGAGATTACTAATCTATTGACCATTCTTTACAATACTCTGGCAGCTACCACAACTTATGTCTGATTTGGAGACAAGAAAAATTGTTTCTGTGGTAGTAAAAAAAATGGATATGAAAAGATGTCTACTAAACTTAAAATATTGGCCCTAAACTATGTAACATAATGCTCACATTATTGGAAAATTAAAAACTGTATTTTGCTCTGGAATTCCCTGAAAAAATATTTCTGGTATTAGGGCTTCATAAATTGTGTTCCTGAAAAGAAAATGGGCTAAAATATTTCGGCACCAATTAAAATTATTACAAGGCATAAGTATAAATTGGAAAGCCGATTTTCTTGGGTTGCTGTAAACTGGCCCTGAAGATAACTTCAAAGGAAGTCCAAAAATATTTTGAGCAATGGAAATACTTGAAATAAGCTTACGGTAAGCTTACCTAATAAGAGGTGCTATTATCATTCCTAACTTGTCGCAAGTTGCCCCACCACAAGTGGGGCATTGACTGAGTAAAGTATTTAGTACCTTTGTGGGACCTTTGACTGAGTAAAGTATTTAGTGCTGGACATTTGGGAAACACAATCCAACTATCAGTTATTATGAATATTGCTACTGAAATAATAAACTAATTTATACATGTAAATCATGGCATGTTTTAAAATAAACAACTCATTGCATCATTTAAACTGAACACCATTCAATCATACTTCAAATGGGGCTGGACAATAATTGTGGAATACCATTGGCCTTGTGTTGTTTGTGCTTGCAGACTAGTAGTTCTCACCTGTCTTTCTCTGACCCCTGCTAGCCCCTGGGATTTCAGCAGCCCGTTCAGTCAATTCCACTCAATTCAACATTACTGAAAAAGATTCAGTATTTACAAAACTCCCCTAAGAGTCAGGCATTGGTATGGGCTCTTGGGATATAAAGTGGAAAATGTCCTACCCTGAAGGAGCTCACAGCCAAATAAGAAGAATTAGCCCTGAAGGAAAGAACCCATCATTAAATCATGGGGTGTTATTTCATCTGACTTTCAAGAAGTTGTTTACATAGTCAGGAGTCGGTTCCTTTGCATACTCTCCAAGTAAATTTCAGCCTCTCCAATTCCATACTTAAACATTAAAAAGAGAAGTAATACATGAGGATATATGGAAGCACTTCTGCTTATGAAACATCTTTTAATAGTATTCCACTAATGCTAATGCCCTGTTAAAAGCCTTTTAGCATTACCACTAGATATATTATTCCATTTCTTTAAATCAAATGACTAATGTTTTTCTCCCTTCTAGTTTTAAGCCAGGCATTCCCATTGGGCTTAAGCAATTTAACGGGAAAAAATGCCACAGATTTTAAGAATGGACCTGCTTCCTACCATGTGACATATGGAGAGCAAAATAAATTTTGAATTATGAGAATATAATTTAAAATTCCACATTATAGACTGTGAAATGTCTCCTTTTGCCATAGATAGAGTTCTATAGGTGACATTGGGCAAGTAGTTAGTATCCACAATGGCTAAATAAAAGTGTGGATTAAAGCTGACAGATCTGGGAATAAAAGAGTTGTAGTGGGCTGGAACTCATGGGCAGATTTAACAAGTGAAATTCTACTAAGATACGTAAAAAATAGCAACAGGACTTGATGCTCAACTCATTTTGTTTGATACGTAATATACCAGTCAGTTGTGGCTTTAGTGCCAGTCTGATTTATCTCTCTACTACAAAATGAGACTCTATAGAGGGAAATATTGCAACTGGAGTGAGGAAGTTGAATCTTATAGGAAGGAATTTGCCTTCTCATGAAGACTTCAATTTACCAGAAATATCTACTGGGGAAGTGTTTACAAGAAAATATGCCATTTAGCTTTATTCTATATTTGCATAAATAACTGAACCAAACAAAAACATTACTTTACAAAATTGCTCTTTGGATAACCCATTACTGTTTTTCATTTCTATCTTATGGCATGTGATTTAGATTATTTAGAGACATACTTAAATTTGTAGCTAAAATGACTTAAATGCATGAATTTGATAGAAGAAATATAAAAAAAGCTTTGCTAAGTCAAAATTAAGTTTCAGTTATAAAATTATAAGTATTCTATAATGTCTTTAATTTTATGATAGCTTTACTGGGTTAATTGTTTGGTCTGATACTTCTATGCCTTTGGCAGGTATATTTTGAAAACTGAAAACAATAAAATCATTCAGATAAAATACTTAACTTTCAGAAATCATAGACCAGTGTTGTGTTTCTGAACTTCTTTAAACACATCCAAGTGTGACTGGTCTATTATCAAAACATGGTGTTATTTAACTCCACAAGCTATTTCTTGATTCTGATCTTCTAACTCATTTATGATTGCTACCTTTTGTTGTTACATCAGAACTCCTTACTTTGAGGAAAATGCACAAGGAAGAAGGAAAAAAACTAAAGGTCATGTTTATTATGTATAAAAATTCATTCTTGTCATACAAACTCTGCCATGCATATGTTAAATATATTCAGTAAAATATTTATTCTAAATTTATGCCACAAAATTGTTTGAATGAGCTCATGACTTTTAAAAGTTACTTAGGCTAATGATCAATTAGTTTTAATAATTCACCCCATAACAAAAATGCTATGGAAAAAATCCCCAGGAATCCTGGAGAAAAAGAAAGAACTTTATTAAAATGAAGAAAATTGACTGGCATCATTATATTTCAAACAATTCTAAAAGTACATTGTAGAGCAAACTGTATAATGTTTGTAACTGATCTAAATGTTAAGACTGTTATAACAGTCACTATTTTTGTAATCACTTCTAAAGTACATTTTCTTTTATTTAAGATAACTTTCTTTGCTTGAAGAGAAGCAGAACTATATTAAATCATTTTCAAAGAAGATTCTAAAAAGGATCTTTGATTTTGAAACTGCATCTTAAATATTAAAACACATTTATGATAGTAAGCCGGTGCCTAATTTAACTAATTGAGGCTTTTGTTCCATTCTTATTAACATTAGTTTTACTAGCTATGTGTAAAATTCAATTTTGTTTCAAAGTTACATATGAAAAATAACCAAACTACGTACAATTAAAAAAAATTATTTTCTCTTGTTTCCTTTGGTTTGTATAACACAAATTTGCTTGTGGATGAAATGTGAATGCCTTTAAGCAACAGCAAGGAAAAAATAGCTGTTCTGGACCAATAAAGAAAAGTATATTTATTCTATTAGGATGCTCATTAGCACTTAGTTTTCTATCTGAATGTCACACTAACTAGATGAAAGACACATCAAAGTAGTAGAGGGGAGTTTACTTTTAAGACCCTATTAGCAAAAATGTCCACATTTGATGCATTAAAGTAACTTATCTATACTAAGATTAGATGCTAGAACTACGTTATTTAGGACACATCAGAACTGGTAGATAGAGATGTACTAAATGTTGTAAATAATTATTGTCTGCTTTTATTTCTCAACTTTGGTGTGTTCCTTATTTTCTGCTAAGTAAACTTTATTAGCCCCTGTTAGTAAAATCAGAGCTCATAACCACTTACTGGGGGAGTTGGGGGAGAGAAGAGATGAAGATTGAGATTTTTCCAGTGTTTCTGCTGTGTTCCCTGGTCCAGTTAAAGACCTACTGGGGAAGGCAGCTCAGTAAGAAAAGAGAGTTAATACTAATATTTGGACCGGCTTAACATTTTGCTTTTCTGGGAAAAAAGATTATAAAATGGCACATAAATAGTGCTTGCATTCTATGAAGAGATGTAGGAAACTTTCTTTACCTACAAGTCTGACTGGCTGGCTATCAGATTGTGGCAAATGTGTACAGCTTCTTGCCAAATGTGTACAGCTGGAACTTGCCATCATCAGTCTGTTTGAAGAAAAGGAAATACTTGTTCTTTTTTTGAGGGGGATTAGGAGATAACATTTTGACTAAATAAATGATGATAACCTCTTACAAATAAATGATAGTAGTTCTAGCTTTTCACTACATCAGACTTTGTACACTGCAACTTTCTCATCAAGGCTCAATTACTACTGGGCCCCAGTGGAGTGGAGCTATAACTTTGTGTTCCCTTTCAACAGTTAAGGGAAGTTATTCCTTAAAATAAGAAAATCAGTAGAACACATATTCATTTATTTGAATATGAGTAAGTCAAGATTCCTTTTTTATGTTTTGACTGCACAAGTGAAGACAGAAATGGTCAGAGAATACTAGGTGTAACCAAAAGAGGGCATCATCTACCCTTTATGTCTGCATAATGTTCCTGTGGTTGTAAAAAACCAAAATAACCCTAAACCTTCAATACCTGCTCAAAGGGCATCCCGTGTCCCTTGGCATTTTTTAGTATATAAAGACACCAAATTATGAAATCACACATTATAAAGAAAACCAGGTTGATTATATACCTCAGGACTGACTTCTATATTTAGCAATCATGTTCCCTGAACTGTGTTGCATTAGAAGTAAGTATTTAACATTTACATATCACTTTATACAGACACTCTGAGTTTAATAATTCATAGGGCACTGGGAAAATTTCTTCTTAGGCCAGCGTGCAGGCTGTCATCAAATAACATGAGAATAATATGACACTTAATTTCCTAACAGTATTTTAACTTCAAGAGATTATCTGCAATATAGATAGATAGATTGTTCTATCTATAGATAGATAGGGAACATTGGCAGTAGGTGGCAGTAGGTTCTCCTGAGCACATGGAGGACACAGTTAAATGCATTTGAGGTATGTGGGAAATGGTTTAAAGCACAATTCTATGCCAACTTTTAGTAATGGAAGCCTAACAAATATTTGTTCTTTCAAGGGAGAGAAGAAAGCAATCTGGAACTATTCATAAGTTTATTTTCTGTATTCTTAAACATATTTTATAATGAATGTATAATTTAAATAATGGGTTAAGTGACTGGGGGCACTGCACACCTCCCTTGTATACAGTCAAACTTCTTCAGGGTGATGGGGAAAAAGCAGAGTGATAGGCTCCTAAGCAAAATTGTCAAACTGGTCTCAGAAATTCACGGCTTTGGAGAGTTCGGGATCCTTGCAACACTGACTTTAGCAGTTAGAGAGCTTCGGGATGAGTATTCTGCTTTGTAGTAGAGACAGCTGTTCAGGCGGAGGAAATGTGAATTTTGAGAGCATGATCATTTAGGAGAGCAGATTTCCATTGCTGGAACAATATCACTACCACATGCAATAAGCCATTCTTTCAGGTAAAAAAGAAAAAGCAGTTAAAACCGCTTTATGGTAAATGAGGAAGTGACCTTCCATCTACCAATCATAAAATCTAGCAGGATGGTACTTTTCTTTAAAGACAATATTAAAGCGAGTAAAAGATTTTTTTTTTCTTCCTCACTCTGTCTCCAGAAAAAGAATCACTACCTAGTGGAAAATGTTGTGCAAGCCTCTTCATGTTTCTTCCCTCCAGAAAACAACTCAGCAGATGGAAGAACGGGTTCACAAACATACCAACTCTCTCCTGCCAAGGTACATCAGAGAAGCCAAAAACTGGGATTGCGTGGGCTTGGGGTGGGCTCGCTGCAATGGCTTGAATTAAAACCTCAATATTTCACCTTGTGGTTAGGAGCACCTGTTTCCCAGAGTGGCCTAGAACCTGGTCTTTCCGCCAGAAGGAATGAAGCCCCAGATGCTTTGCTCCGGGATAGAGGGAGTCGTCTCTGAGAATAGGGTTCCTCCTGGGTCACCGCGTTCACTCAACCACCTGTTATCCTCGGGCCTTGGTTTTCCAGAGACAAAATTATACAATGAGCCGCTGCCTCAGGGCTTTGGAAGTGGTGGTGGGGGAGAGAAGGGTTGGGAGGATCCCCCAGGGTTGATAGAGAGCTTCAGGTCTCCCTTTGGGTGTCCGTGCCGCTGTTTACCAGCCCAACAGCCTTCAGTCCACTTCCCCTTTCGTCCCCCGGGGGAGGAGATGGTTAAAGATTACACAGGGGCCGCGGGCACTTCAAAGGGCGGCACGGGCAGCCAAAGGTAAAGATAACGTTCTGGCAGCTCTAATCGGAGTTTGTGGCTGCCACATTTTAATCACGCCGTTAAAAAAGAAAGAAAATAAGAAAGGAGGGAGGGAAGGAAGGAAGAAGGGTGGAAGGAAGGGAGGAAAAGAGGAAAGAAAAGAAAAAGGTTACATCACGTCACCGTGCAAGGGATGCAGAATAAAACCCTTTGGAGCCAGGCAAGTTGTTTCTCCTTTGGGGAAACTTTCTACAGACCATCTTTTCGTGGAATGCGACTAGATGCAGAGAAGCAGTTGGGGCGGGGACCAGATGGCTGCCTGCCTTTGGGTTCCAGGCTTGGTGCAGAAATGCCCTCTCTGTACACAAATGCCTGTATTTGCCATTTGCAGGAATTCGCCCTGCGATATGCCTAGCGCTGGATTGGGAAGCTGCGGGGCAGCAGCGCTTTCTCGGGTTGCACTCAAAGCCGTTTCTCTGCGGGCCCCAAAAGTGCCAGCACGCTACTCCCCGAGACACGTGCATTTCTCTGGGGGCCCAAACAGGCCGGGACAGGATGCCTTCGACAAACTCGCCTGCCCCCTTCAGAGCAGGCGGGCGCCAAGGAGCCTCCAGCCTCGCCTTGGACTAGCCTTCTCTCCCCTATTAGCCTGTCTCCCGGAGTGAAGTGGGGAAGCACTTACAGGTAGGAGGTGAAGACGCTGAGGTTGGAGGGCAGCTCCGAGAGCCCCAGGTCGGAGCAGTCCACCCTGAGCAGCATCCTGCCGTCGGGCTCGCAATGACAGTGTGTGGGGCAGCCCCGCAGCAGTGCGCCAGACCTGGGTGAGCCGCCCCCGGCCGCCAGCTGCAGCAGCACAGGCAGGGACAGGAGCACACCGAGCCAGGAGGTGTCCATGGTGCCCGAAGCAAGGGGCCACGAGCCGGACGCTGGCGGAGGGCACCACCGGGCTGCTGTGGGCCGTGGCGCGCAGGGTGCTGCTCCGTGGGCTTCTGCAACTCAGCGGGCGTCTGCAGCACCGGGCGCCGCGTTCCTGCCCCTCCGGCGTGGACTGCGAGGAGAAGCGCAGCTGGGTCTGAGGTACCAGTTGCAGCCACGCTGGCCTTCGGAGCAGCCCTGGCTGCAGCGGCGACACTGGCGGTGTGCCTCGCTGCTGCTCGCGGCCTGAGCGGTGTGGAGCAGCATCTCTGCTTGCACGCTCGTTTTTTAAAGCGCTCCAGCCCGAATTGCGCGCCCAGTGACGTCAGCGCAGCCTGGCTTCCCAGGCACCCCCCCATCCGGCCCCACTTTCCCTCCACTCGTCCCCTCCCTCCTTTCCCAAGTCCTGGGCTAGGAGGCGGCATGCGGCGCGAGCTGCTGGCGAGTTCTTGGCGCTCCCACTGAGCCTCCGCGGGGCGGATTCCAGCGCTCAGCGCCGTTCGCCGGGGTAGGGCACGCGCCCCTTTACCCCGTCATGCATCCTGGCGACCCAGATCTGAGAGTCGAGAGGGACCTGCTTCAGAGAGACCTAAGCAGGCGCGCAAGGACGGGAGGATGCAGCACGCTTCCTCAGAGCCCGCTTCAAATAATGAATGACTTACATAGAGTGATGAAACAAAACAAAACAAAAACACAAAAATTAAAATCCGATGCAGAGAAATAGCTACGTTATCAGGCTGAGGAGGCAGGTGTCCTCCGCGAATGATAGGTGGCCTTTTTGATCCTTACGTCAGCCGCACTGTCTGGCTCGCTTTTGCCCTAAAATCAAAGTGCTGGGCTAATCGCTAAATAAATACAGCTCCTGAGCGAGCGCTCCACTGCTGCCGTCCTAACTCTTGCGGGGTGAGGAAGTCGAAGTGACTAATTGTTTTTTGAAAGCGGTTTAGAGAACCCTAGAAGTCACTTTTAGCAAAGCGATGCCAGACAGATAGATGGCTTTTTGCTAAATTCCGGGGGCTTTTCATCTCAGTCATTCCCAGGTGAGTGACACTGGGCTCCGAGGACCGCTGCGGAGCGCCAGCGGGGAAATGCATGTTCTTGCTTCAAAAAAGTGTCCTGTAGTGAATCTGCGGAAGAAAGGAGGAAAAGGATTCAGGGCTTTCTTGTAGAGAAGCCCTCAGTTAGGTACAAATAGCCCTCACCAGCCCTGAGTGAGCTGCTGAAAGAGGTGGTATTCCAAGCCTGCCACACCAACTCACAAAAATGCATTTTTCACTCTGGGGCACAAGGCCTCATAGCATCATGAAGGTAGGAAACCCTTTTGATTTTCCAAGTCCTTCTTAAACTTCCTTCACTTAGACAGCCCAACTAAATTTTCCGTATAAACGTCCAAATTTTGGAGTTGGGAAGATTTGTGTCTCTGTACAGTATATGTGCCTTCCTTCATGTCCAAACTTCGCTATTTGTTCAACTAAAAATATACAATTTCTTGAACACAATCTGTGGTCTGAACATCTTCCTTTCTTGGGTGAAAAAACAAATAAACAAAAAACTTGGCAGTGCTAGTGCCACTGAAAATTGTGAGTTAACGCTGGTTTCTGCACAATCAGAACAGAGAGCCCGCTTCTCGGTACACTCTGTTCCCTCACTTTTCCCTGTGTACACCACATTCACTGCTACCCTGTGCTTATTCTAACATTATTCTTGCTTCCTTTAGCCAATCTTTCCACATTTAAAGAACACCTACTATGTGTCTTTCTTCCTTTTTTTGTTTTGAGATGGAGTTTCCCTCTTGTTGCCCAGGCTGGAGTGCAATGGTGCAATGTCAGCTCACCACAACTTCCGCCTCCTACCTCAGCCTCTTGAATAGCTGGAATTACAGGCATGCACCACTATGCCCGGCTAATTTTGCATTTTTAGTAGAGACAGGGTTTCTCCACGTTGGTCAGGCTGGTCTCGAACTCCTGACCTCAGATGATCTGCTTGCCTTGGCCTCCCAAAGTCCTGGGATTACAGGCACTGGCCACTGTGCCCTGCTCTTTCTTCCTTTTTTAAATATTAAAAAAAAAATCAATAGCGTTTGGGGTACAAGTGGTTTTTGATTACATGGATAAATTATATAGTGGTGAATTCTGAGATTTTAGTGCACTCATCACCCAAGTAGTGTACATTGTACATTATATAGTTTTTAATCCCATATCCTTCTCCTACCCTCCACTTTTTAGGTCTCCAAAGTCCATTGTAACACTCTGTATGCTTTAGCATATCATAGCTTAGCTCCCACTTATAAGTGGGAAAATATGGTATTTAGTTTTCCATTCCTGAGTTACTTCACTTAGAGTAATGGCCTTCAGCTCCCTTCAATTTGCTACAAAAGACTTTATTTTATTCCTTTTCATGACTGAGTACTATTCCACGGTGTAGGTATACCACATTCTTTATTCACTCACTGGTTGATGGGCACTTATGTTGGTCTATATCTTTGTAATTGTGAACTGAGATGCAATAAACATATATGTACATATGTCTTCTTCATATAATAACTTATTTTCTTTCGAATAGTGATATGGTTTGGCTCTGTGTCCCTACCCAAATCTCATATTGAATTGGAATCCCCAGTGTTGGAGGATGGGTGATTGAATCATGGGGGTGGATTTCTCCCTTGCTATTCTCATGAGATCTGGTTCTTTAAAAGTGTTGCATTCCACCTTTGCTCTGTCTCTCTCTTCTGCTTCTTCATGTGAAGATGTGCCTGCTTCCCCTTTTTCCACCATGATTGTAAGTTTCCTGAGGCCTTCCCAGTCATGCTTTTTGTACCACTTGTGGAGCCTTGGGCCAATTAAACCTCTTTTCTTTATAAATTACCCATTCTCAGGTAGCTCTTTATAGCAATGTGAGAATGGACTAGTACAGAAAATTGGTATGAGGAGTGGGGCATTGCTTAAAGATACCTGAAAATGTGGAAGCAATTTTGGAACTTGGTAAGGGGCAGAGGTTGGAACAGTTTGGAGGGCTCAGAAGAAGATAAGAAGATGAGGGAAAGTTTGAAACTTCCTAGAGACTTGTTAAATTATTGTGACCAAAATGCTGATCATGATATGGACAATGAAGTCCAAGCTGAGGTGGTCTCAGATGGAGGTGAAGAACTTACAGGGAACTGGAGCAAAGGTCACTTTTATTATTCTTTAGCAAAGAGGTTGGAGGCATTGAGCCCTTGCCCTAGAGATCTGTGGAAATTTGAACTTGAGAATAATGACTTAGGGTATCTGGCAGAATAAATTTCTAAGCAGCAAAGCATTGAACATGTGACCTGGCTGCTTCTAACAGCATACGCTTATATTTGTGAGCAAAGAAATGATCTGAAACTGGAACTTATATATAAAAGGGAAATAGAGTCTAAAAGTTTGAAAAATTTGTAGCCCTGATGTGGTAGAAAAGAAAAACTCATCTTCTAGGGAGGAATTCAAGCCAGGCCTAGGAGGAAAGAATGATTTTGTAGGCTGGGCCCAGGGTCCAGATGTCCCACTTCCCTGAGCTCCACTGCCCTGAACAACCTCAGGACACTGCTCCCTGCATCCCAGCCACTCCAGTTCTAGCTGTGACTAAAAGGGCCCCAGATATGTCTGAGGCAGCTGTTCCAGAGGGTGCAAACCATAAGCCTTGGCGGTGTTCATGTGGTAGTAAGCCTTTGGGTGTGCAGAGGGCAAGAGTAGAGGCTTGGGAGCTTCTGCCTAGATTTCAGAGAATGTATGGAAATGCCTGGATGTCCAGGCAGATGTGTACAGCAGGGGTGGAACTCTAATGAAGAATCTCTACTAGGGAAGTACAGAGGGGAAATTTGGGGCTCCCTCAAATACAGACCCCACTAGGGCATTGCCTACTGGAGCTGTGAGAAGAGGACCACCATCCTCCAGACCCCAGAATGGTAGATCCATTGACAGCTTGTACCATGTACTTGGGAAAGCCTCAGACACTCAACACCAGCCCATGAAAGCAGTTACCACAGAAGCTGTTATCACAGGAGCAGTGCTGCCTGAGGCCTTGGGAGCCCACCCCTTGCATCAGTGTTGTCTGGATGTGAGATATGGAGTCAAAGGAAATTATTTTGAAGCTTTAAAATTTAATGTCTGGCCTGCAGGGTTTTGGACTTTCATGGGGCATGTACCCGCTTTGTTTTGGGAAATTTCTCCCTTTTAGAAGAAGAACATTTACCCAATGCCTGTACTCCCATTGTATCTTAGAAGTAACTAACTTGTTTTTGATTTTATAGGCTCATAGATGAAAGGGTACAAATATAGGGCTCTTTTGGACTGTGGACATTTGAGTTAATGCTGAAGTGAGTTAAGACTTTGGGGTACTGTTGAGAAAGCATGATTGTGTTTTGAAATGTGACAATGACATGAGATTTGGCAGGGGTGAGGGAGGAATGATATGGTTTAGCTTTGTGTCCCCACCCAAATGTTAAATGGTAATCCCCAGGGTTGTAGGAGGAACCTGGTGGGATGTGATTGAATCATGGGGACATACTACTCCCTTACTGTTCTCATGACAGTGAGTTCTCATGAGATCTGGTTGTTTAAAATTATGTAAGACTTCCTCCTTCACCCTCTCTCTCTCCTGCTCCCTCATGTGAAGATGTATCTGCTTCCTCTTCATCTTCTGCCATGATTATAAATTTTCTAAGGCCTCCTCAGCCATACTTCCTGTAAAGCCTGAGGAACCACGAGCCAATTAAACCTCTTTTTAAAAAAAATAAATAAATTACCCAGTATCAAGTAGTTCTTAACAGCAACATGAGAATGGACTAATACAGGTAGATACCAAGTACTGGGATTGCTAAATTGAATGGTAGATCTACTTTTAGTTCTTTAAGGAATCTCCGTACTGTTTTCCAGATGTTGTACTAGTTTACGTTCTCATCAGCAATATGTAAGTATTCCCCTTTTACCACATCTATTCCAATGGCATTGTTTTTTGACTTTATAATAATGGCCATTCTTGCAGGAGTAAGGTGGTATTTCATTGTGGCTTTAACTTGCATTTTCCTGATGATTAATGATGTTTAACATTTTTTTTCATGTGTTTGTTGGTCATTTGTATATCTTCTTTTGAGAAATGTCTATTCATGTACTTAGCTCACTTTTTGATGGAATTATTATTTTTTTCTTGCTGACTTGTTTGAGTTTCTTGCAGATTCTGGATACTAGTCCTTTGTCAAATGCATAGTTTGCAATATTTTCTCCCATTTTGTGGGTTGTGTGTTTACTCTGTTGATTATTTATTTTGATGTGCAGATTTTTAATTTAATTAGGTCCCATTTATTTGTTTTTGTTTTTGTTGCATTTGCTTTTGGAGTTGTAGTCATGAATTCTTTGCCTAGGCCAATGTCCAGAGAGTTTTTCCAAGGTTATCTTCTTTAAATTTTATGGTTTTTGGTCCTAGGTTTAAGTCTTTGATCCATCTTGGGTTGATTTTTGTATAAGGTGAGAGACAGGGATCCAGTTTTATTCTTCTACCTGTGGCTGGCAGGTTTTCCCAGGACCATTTATTAAATAGGATGTCCTTTCCCCAATTTCTGTTTTTGTATGCTTGGTTGAAGATCAGGTGGCTGTAAGTATTTCTGGGTGGCTCTATTTCTGGGTTCTCTATTCTTTTCCATTGAGCTAGATGCCTACTTTCATAGCAATACCATGCTGTTTTTCTAACTATAGTATTGTAGTATAACTCGAAGTTCATTAATGTGATGCCTCCAGATTTGTTCTTTTTACTTATGATTGCTGTAGCTATTTGGGTTCATTTTTGGTTTCATGTGATTTTTAGCATTTTTTTCTCTAATTATTTGAAAAATGATGTTGGTATTTTGATAGGAATTACATTGAATCTGTAGATTGCTTTGTGCTGTATGGTCATTTTCACAATATTGATTCTTCCAATCCATGAGCATGGGATATGCTTCCATTTGTTTGTTTCATCTATGATTTCTTTCAACAGTGTTTCATAGTTTTCCTTGTGGAGATCTTTTATATCCTTGGTTAAGTATATTCCTAGGGTTTTGTTTGTTTGTTTTGTTTTTGTTTATAGTTGCTTTAAAAGAGATTGAATTTTTGATTTGTTTCTTGGCTTGGTCATTGTTGGTATATAGCAGGTCTACTGATTTATGTACATCGATTTTGTAACCTGAGACTTTACTGAATTAATTGATTAAATCTGCGAGTATTTTAGAGGAGTCTTTAGGGTTTTCTAGGTATACCAACATATCATCAGTGAACAGTGATAATTTGACTTTCGCTTTTCCTGTTTAGATGCCCTTGATTTCTTTTTCTTGCATGGTTGCTCTGGCTAGGACTTCCAGTACTGTGTTGAATAGAAGTGGTGAAAGTGGTCATCTTTATCTTATTCCAGTTCTCAAGGGGGCGGCTTTCAACATTTCTGGTGCAGTATGATGTTGCCTGTGGGTTTATCGTATATGGCTTTTATTAATTTGAGGTAAGTACCTTATATGCTTTTTTGTTGAAGGTTTTTTTTTTTTTTATCATAAAGAGATAATGGGTTTTACCAAATGCTTTTTTTTTTTTTTTTGCATCTATTGAGGTGATCATATGGTTTTTGCTTTTAATTCTGTTTATGTGATGTATCACATTTATTTACTGTTGTATGTTAAACCAGCAATCCCCAGCCTTTCTCCTAAAAATTGTCTTCTGGAACAATTGTCTTCTGGAAGACAATTTTTCCATGAAAGTGGGGGATGGGGGAGAATAGTTTCTTGATGAAACTGTTCCACCTCATAAGAAGTGTGCAGCTTGGATCTCTTACATACACAGTTCACAATAAGGTTCATGCACCTATGAAAATCCAATGCTGCTGCTGACCTGACAGGAGGCAGAGCTCAGGTGGTAATGCTCACTTGCCCACCACACACCTCCTTCTGTGTGACTCGGTTCCTAATAGGCCATGGACCAGTACCAGAACATGGCCCATCAGTTCATACTGCATCCCTGGAATGAGATGCACTTGAACATGGTGTGTTATATTTTTGATGTGCTGTTGAATTTTGTTAGTTAGTATTTTGTTGAGGATTTTTTGCATGTAGGTTTATCAGGGATATTGGTCTGTAGTTTTCTTTTTTTGTTATGTCCTTTCCTGGTTATGTATTTCTCTAAGTGTGTCTTTTATTTCCAGAAGTTGTGATTGTTTTTTCTTTATGATGTCTATGTCTCTGGAGAATTTTTCATCCATATCCTGTATTTTTAAAAAATTTCTTTAAGTTGGCTTTCACTTTTCTCTGGTATCTCCTTGAGTAGCTTAATAATCAACCTTCTGAATTCTTTGTCTGGCAATTCAGAGATTTCTTCTTGGTTTCTATCCATTGCTAGGGAGCTAGTGTGATCTTCTGGGGTGTTACAGAATCTTGTTTTATCATATTACCAGAATTATTTTTCTAGTTCCTTCTCATTTGTGTAGACTATTTCTTCTGAGTATTCTTGAATTTGTGATTTCACTGTGTTTTTTTTTAAATTCATTTTTTCTTCCTTAAAGATGTGGCTTTAATGTTTATTGTTTATTGTAGCTTAATTTGGCTCTTGGTGCTTTCAAGTGTAAAGCCTCTGTATGAGTTCCCTGGTTATAGAGAGTCTTTGTATGATGGCTTTTTCAGTTGCTGGTTGTAGTAGCAATATGCTTGATGTGTGAGTGATTTCACCATCTGCTATAGGGTTGGAATGGTAGAAGTTTCTTGAAGCTTATCTCATTCCTTCCATGGGATACACTTTTTTATTTATTTGCTTTCCTATTATTTTATTTACTAGGTTGGATAGTTCAGGTGTCATGCCAATAGGGGTATGGTGTCCATGCGTAATAACAGGATGTGGCTAAAGCATGTGGTTAAATACAATACCAAATGATGGGCAGGGGTGGCTGGGGGAGCTCTCAGTGAAATGCACTGAGGCATTATCAGAGGGAAAGACTACACCCACCTCAGCTGCCCTATCCCTGCCAGGCCAGCAGGAAAGCCATCTACCTGTCACACACCCCTGAGCCAATGTTCTGGCTATTCTGTTCAGATAGACACTTCTTTTTATGTATAAGCCTGTTGATATTCCAAGTAGAGAAGAATTGTGACTTTACTTTTCATTCAAGCCTGTACCTGAAGAGTGCCCCCGCTGTGGGATGGCGTCATCCTGAAGTGTTCCAGAGAGCCTTCCTATAGGTATACTCATGCTGAGCTCCCATGGGAAAACCCCCAGCTGTGTCTGCAGTGAAGGATAAGAGGGAGAAAAATTCCCCTTCTCCAAGACCCTTCATAAGCATTGGGGTTGCCTGACTTTTGGAGTAGAGCCTAAGACTTTCTCTGATGAGTCTGGCACTGTAACTGTTCCTCTTCTGAAAGAGACTTCCCACCAGGAGAACTATCTGGGACTTAAGGTCTACTATCTGGGTTCCTTTGTCCCATTGGGCATTCCCTTGATGTAGTACACTTCCTCTTCTCCTATGAGTAGGAGTCCGGAGAGCCAGACTACTTGTGAATGCTACTACTCCTCTGGGTCTAGCCACCCAATGTGGCTGTGACACTCCAGGCCGGTGCTGGGGAATATCTGCAAGAGATACAGAGATGTAGCCGGTCCTCAAGTCTCCCAGCAGCAGGTACCAGCTCTAGCTCTGGTGAGGGTGCCAGGGGAGTGATGTAGAGTCTGTGAGAATCCTTGGCTATGGATAATCTTAGTGTGTTGGCTTTTCCAGTGTTGACTGTAGTAGCAATGAACAAGTCATATGGACAGACTCAAGGCTGTTAGCCCTTTTCAGCCAGGGTGATGCAGACAATGATGAGAGCTGAGGTCACACACAGGTTTTCTCCTTTCTGGGCAAAGTGTTATTCTACCTTTCTTTAACAAACAAACAAACAAAACAATACCCCTAGATTATTTATTTTGTGAAGGGAGCTCAAGACTTATTCTTTCTGTGATACCTCCCATGAATGTACTCCACATTCATCGCCAATCAGCTGATATTTAAACAACTACAACTGCAATGCAGCAGTGTTGTGGTGGAGCTTGCAATCTACAAGACATGACACTCTAAACAGGAATCCCAAGGGTGATGAGTCTCACTGAAGTGTATTTATAAGCATTACATGGTTTAAAGCTAAAGTTTTTTTGAATGCATATTTGTTTTATTTTTCCAACTTAACCACTTTGGAAGCAAGGTCTTGTAAATCTTATATCATAGAGCATCACTAGACCACTTGTCTCTTCTTTACCTGTAGGACTCATATTATGGATTCAGTAGTGAGTACTTAACAAACATTTGTTGACTGACTGATTCATCCACTTAGGCATCCAAATATGGTTGTGCGCACCATCTGTTTAAGGACATTAAACAACACTTTCTTGGACTTCAAAGTTGCTAAAAGAAGTATAACACTTTGGTTGTGGAATGAATCAGGCAGAACTGTGTTTGAAACTAGGTTTTGCCAGTTTCAGGTTGTTTGATCACAGGTACAGAATGAGCCTAAGTGTCAGTTACCTTCTCTGTAAATGAGGGATATTATTACAACAACCTAGGTTGTCGTAAATGTTAAAATATCTAGAAATTGGCATTGATCAGAGTAGATTTTCAGTATGTGTCAGTGTCTTCCCTCTTCCTTTCAGTAACTGAAGTTTGTTAACAAATTCATGTACAGCAGAGAGATTTTTGACTCAATAAGTAGAGAAGACAGTTCTGCTGGATGAGGTTAGGTATAATAAAAATGTCTGACTTTCTTTTTCTTTTCTTTTTCTTTTTTTTTTTTTTTTGCATACCCAGCATTTTTACCTTCTTCTTTTGGTAAGAGTTCGCTTTGGGAAACTTTCTCCCACACCCTAGGGTTGTAAGTCCTATGGCCCCATCATCCTGTCTCTGGTGTAGGAATATAACCCAAACAGAACATTCTGAATCTGGTTGGGGGATTGTCCTAGACCCTGGGATGAGTGGGTCTTCTCTGGCTTCATGAACTCTAAGGACAAGCAAAGTTGGAGCTCATGGGGACTGCCATTCTGCTTTGTGAAGAAAGCCCACTGGAAATGGAATATTAGCATTAGAAAGGAGAGAAGCAAAATCTTGAGGTCATCTTTTAAACAACTAAATCCAAAGCCACTTCTGCTCCATCTCCATTGGATAAACCAGTTAATTTAGTTTTGTTTTGTTGTTGAAACTGGTTAGTGAAAATTCATCTGTTATCACTTACAATCAAGCATATTCAGTAAAAACTCAAGACACAGGAAACATGAATGTTTGGGAATGGCCTGATGAATCTTCAAGGGCTTGTAAATCTTATAGAGCATCATATGGCTGGAAAATAGGAATGGTCCAGATGATGATGATTTTATGACCTGAATGAATGCATGTTAATCACCTTATCTTAGCTAATAAAGATAAAAATACAGCAAACCAAATTCTTTTCACATGAAAATAAAGTTTCAGCAAGGCTATTGATCAGTGGTCTCTTTGTTTTGTGACGAATGCCATTTAATTTGTAAGATCATGTTCTTAAATTGCATGGTAACGACAATCAACAGTGACTCAGCCCTTTACACAGCCACATGTTCTTATTGGGTATTCATAAGAGGTAAGTACTATTCTCACCCTACATTTAAGGATAAAAAATGCAAGTGGTTTTCCTAATGATGGCCAGAAAGTTTATGATGGAGCCAAAATTCTAACTGAGACTTTTGACTTTAAGTCCTGCATCCTTTTCCAAATCGCTTGGGAATTCTAGTCACATAGAGCCTTAAACTGGATAGAACGTGGGTTTATTATTATTTTATGAGAAACAAATTCACTTATTTTTGTAAAGAAAAATGTGATCAACTGCAGTTGAACCAGTTAGAGCAAAGAATTGTGGTTTATTAAGTGAACAGTAGGGCCAAGTTATATATTAAACCTTCTTTCACCTGTAATATGCATATTTCTGGTTTCTTTCAATCAGTTACTCACAGTAATGCATCCTGGTGAGACATCAGAGAAAAAACATCACGACTCTTACATGTAAGGTGAGTAGGCTAATGTGATATTCATTTAGCATTTTGTTTAAGAGAGGTGTTCTTATTTATAATTTTGGAATGTATTTCCGTGTTAATAAGCTTCAGTATAATGGACTATCTTCGGCCAGGATGGAAACCGCTCTTTATTCTTTTGACTCCTATACTGGAAGTTCTTAAAATTGACTCTGGTAAAGTGTATTCTGCTATGTGTCTACTTTCTGGGCTTGCTGAATGGATGTTTTCCTAATTCTTTAATCTTTGATAAAAGTCCACAACTAAAAACATTCACATACACCACAAGAATTACTAATAAGCTTAGTTGAAGCATGCCAGGATAATTTTAGTTAACAGGTAAGTCAATATTTTTTTTACAAGTATAGTGAAATAGTGTTTACACAACTGGTGGGCTATTATGGACATATTTAACTTGTTTGAAAGAGTATAGAGCCCATTATTTGCACTGCTCATTTTACATTCATGATATAATCAGGCTTATGCTGAATTTCTTAACTGCCTTTCACCAACAAAATCTAATTAATTGAGAAGGGAGGAGACGGGATGTAGGAATAAAGATCTATTTTCTTTCAGAATTATTTATTTTGCGAGAAAGCATTAGTTCAGCTAAGTTATTACTTTGAAATAGCCTATTATGTAAAATCAATCGGATCTGTCCTTGATTTTATCCAACATAAAGGAAACCTTTAAATATATCCACATGTTCACAGCATTAGAAAAGAAAGGACAGTGGTATATGATATTATCAATTCCTTAACCCGGTTTGATCCCCTTGTCTAATTTCATGTATGATAATGAACATGCTCCTACTGGTATGCAGCCTGCTCCTGAGAATATGTGTCCAATCAGACTCACATGTAAACCAGGGGTAGGTTTTCTTTTCAAACCAGGAATAAAATTAATGAGAAAAAATAACAAAAATACTTGAAATTACATGATCTTCCTGCTTATTTGTGTGCTTTATTTAATTCTGCCAAATATTGCCTTCATATCCAGACATGGATACTTCCATATGCCCAATGTATAGATCTTTTTCCGGTCTTGTTAGAACTTCGCTTTTCGGATTTTTAACCATCTATCATGTCCATGTGTTCATACTTAAGTGGCAGGGCACAGACAAAGCTTGGGCTGTGCTCCAAAATGATGAAGTGCTAACAGGTTTCTTTTTTTTGCAAAGTTGCTTCCCCCAAATCCTGCAGCTAGAGTATGTGTAGATCCATAATCCTTCATATGCAGTTTTGAAATCCTAGGAGTTCTAAAAAGGGAAAGGTTTTTCTGGAAACATATTTGGTGGCATCATTTAAATTGAACCGATGTGAATCTATTTATGGTCTTTCTCTCATGTCATGTAAATATTCATTGAAGTTGCTGCAGAAATACGGATGTGTTTGATTGTAGGGTATTTCCCTAAACCCCACTAAGGATTTTATATAATATATAGGATATCACTCCTAATATATTCTATTTCTAAAATCCTCCAAAATTCTGAATTCTGTAATATCTGTCACCCTGATGTTTTTGGCTAAGGAATTATAGATCTGTAAACATTTGCAAACCATGGAATATCTAGCCAATAAACAATTTTTTGAAGGAAAAGAAGACAGAAAGAGAAATAGAACTCATCGTATAAGGAAAAGGTAGAAAGTGTCATCGAGAGGAAAACCTAGAGAGGGAAGAAAAGAAGTAGTCAGCTTAGTAAGATGAGCAGCCATCATTGGGCACAGTCCCCTTTACAGAATACAGGGCAGATCTTCCTGTATTCCTACTCTTGACAAATATTTGTGAAAAGGCTAGTAGAAAGCATTCTATATATTAGGGTTAACTCTCTCAAACACTAGAGAATAAATAACACTAGGTAAGCATATTTCAGAATAGGGAAAATCAGAGGTGTTGAGCAGAAATAGTAAAAGTAAGGAGATGGAATGGTAGAGCTCGCCTAGAAGAACAAATTTTGTGGATTTTATTCCTAGGACATGCAGGATTCATAAAGTAAAGTAAATAAGTGAAAAGCATGCTATTTCCAAAAATGCTTTATTTCGATAAGTCTGCTGTATTTTAATTGAGTATGTATAGTAGCATTTCACTGCAATTACAATCTCATAAAGCAGGGTAAAATATATTGCACAAACATTGCGGCTCAAGTCAATGAGTCATAGTAAAACATTGTCCAGATTACTGCAATTAAAATTTACAGAAACCTTTTGTTGAGTATTATTAGGTTTGTGGATTAATAAAATGACCCTGCTTGTTTTCATTGTTCTTTAATAAGAAATAACATTAGTTTCACTGATTTTTTTTTTTGCATAGATTTTAGATGGGCAGTTTGCCAAAAGGAATCTCATTGCTGTATTTTAAAAAAGTCTAAATACATTTTCTAAGAGAGGATCCCTTTTGTTTTCTTACCAAGCTTTATTTGTTTTTGCTCATATCTCATCTGTTTTTCCCACCCACCGTTTCTCCCTATCTTCCCCTCAAGATTGCTGGAAATGGGTAGGATGGGGTGAGAGTCATTGGCTCAGTCACCTAGTAGAAGGGGAGCATGGCATAATAGCACAATACAGGCTTTGGATTATCACAAGCCAGGATTCAAATCCCTACTCAGTCATTTGTAAGCTATGAGACTTGGAGCAACTTCATTTTTGAGTATCTTCATCTGTAAGAAGAGGTAATTGTACCAAGTTTGCAGAACTGTTAGTAGAATGAAAGCTAATGTGTGACAGGGCTTTGCATGCGGTAGCACTAAATATATGATAGCAGTAAGGGACTTCCCATTCCTTTCATAAGGGTTTTTTTTTTTTCCCTTAAGAAAGTCTTTTCAATTCTATGGAAATGGGAGGACAGAAACGGCAAATAGATCATTTTTCCTTCCTCCCTTCCTCCCTTGCTTCCTTTCTTCTTTCCTAATGACATGAGTACTTTGAACATTTACCATGATTTCATGAAAGCAGAGTATGTTACAAAGTTTTGGGGCCAACTCTGTTGGGGACATTTGTTAGTGAAATATTCTTACTGAGTTACATTTAACAGGCCACAGTTTCCAGTTCTGGTGAAGCCTCAATTCCCAGTCTTAACCAAAATGCGTTTATTCAAAGACATTGATTGCCCATCCAAATAGATGCCAAGCACTGGGAATGTGGGAATAAATACATATGGAACCTACTTTCAAACAGTTCTCTGCTGAGTTGAGAAGAGGCATGGAAAACAAATAATTAAAATGTTATACAATAACCAGGATGAAAACTATGCTGTTAGAGTAAAAAGGAGAAGAAACCAACTCTGCTTCAGAGAAAGGTTTTACAGAAAAGATGTTGTTTAGAGTGAGTTCCTGAAAGATAAGCAGGAGTTTGTTAAGTGAATAGGAATAGTAATGCAGTCCTGGGAGTTGGATGGAGACAAAATATAATTTTTAGATAATGATTAGCATGGCTGTAGCTTAGGGTGAACATGTGTTAATCTTGGGAGACTGGCATAAGGTGAAGCTGAAAAGATATGCTAAGGCAGAGGGGTTGTTAACATGGTGCCGTATGCTGTGTTACTAAGCTTGGACTTGGTTTTGGTTGCAACAGGGGGCCAGGGCATCTTTAAGTAGGGAAGAGGTATAGTCTTATTTTATTTCTGGGAAAATAGAATTCTGGTGTCAGCATGGGAAAACTGTAGGAGAAGTTAGAGATGAGTGGTAGAAGCAGGAGTCAGGAGGTATTACTGATTTGATCAAGAGATGAGAAATGCTATAATCAGTATGCAACGGTAGACATGAGAGGAGGCAGGTGTTAGATTTCGGAGATATTTCAGGGGCAGAATTGGCAGAACTTGGTGATTGCGGTACATACAGGGGACAGAATGGCTGAAATGTCTTCATTGCCTTTAGCCTGGGAGGTTGGGTAGGCTGTGACTATTTCCTGCCAAATAATTGTCATTTTTGAGTCCCTATTTGTGCCAGGTGCTATGCTAAGTACCTTAAATACACTTTTCCCCATTTATTTATCTCATGAACCCTGTAAAATAATTATAATCATCTTCTTTTTATAAAGAGAAAATGAGCTCAGAAATATCAAAAAACTTTCCAAATGGCACAGTTAACATTGAATCTGTGGTCTCTATTTGACTCAAGCCATGCTTTTAAGCCCTGGAAGGAGAGGAGGCTTTGAAAAGAAGATAATAAATCTATCTAGCTTTGGACATGGCAAGTTTGCAGTTGAGAAGAGTTTCTAAAATAATGAAGGGTACTGACTATAACATGTACCTTCGCAGCTTCAAATCTTTCTTCACATGGATTCTTGGATTTGATCCAGACATAAATTCTTCATCACAGACTTGATGCAATTGTCTCTATGTTCGTGTTTTTCTCTCCCAGTGGTAGAACATTTTTGGCTCGAAAAACCCAGAACTCAGGAGCTGTGTCAGTATCCTAACAACTTGTGATGGCCAATATTTTTGGCAGGTGATTTCTAAGGTTCTTTATTGTACTGAAGACTTTTCCATTCACATTATGACTGAAATTTGATGTGAAGGCAGAAATGTCTTTTTTCCTTTTTTGGATGGTACTGAGAACCATATATCACACTAGCATTTTAAAAAATGTTTACTTTTATAAAAACCTTTCATAAACTGGCTTTTTCTTCTTTTTTTTGTATTGTCAATCATAGTATAGTCTCTGAAGGTATTCTATAAATGTTTGTTTGATGAGCCAGTTGCAAGAGGAATATAAGCTAGTTGTAGAAACCTTGGAAAGTAAGCAAGTATAGAACAAAATAAAAATCATCTGCAATCCACCACTTGAAGATAATTACTGTTAACATTTTTCTTCTGTTTTCTTTCAATCTTTTTAGTGTTTACATATTTTTACCTAATTGTGATAAATTTTCACCTATAATGGGAAAAACATTTTTCCTCTTCATTAACTGTCTTTGTAAAGACCAGTTTTTATGTCTTCATGAGTGTTTATTCTCCTCATACTACAGATAAGGAAGTTAACGCTCAGAGAACTTGAGGAAATTGAGGCTCAGAGAACTTGAAAGACATTCCTAAATATATAGTAAATTTGGCTCTGTCCTATACATTATGTGACTTCTCAATCTGGCAAGGAAGATTCAAAGTTTAGGCAAATAACCATATTAGGGTGTAGCATATGGGCAATTCATTAGGAACAGCTCAAAGAGCTATAGGAATTTGGAGGCAAGGGGAAGTACATCCTACTGATGGAATCCGGGAAGGTTTTCTGGAGCAGGCAGCATCTGAGATGGGTCTTAAATGATTGGCAACAATTTGACATCAGAGAAAGACATTTAGGAGCAGGGGACATTGTGAGCAAGAGGATGATGGCAGGAAAGCTCAGAATCCATTGAAAATTATAACTAATACAATGTGGTTAGCTCTTGGACTTTTAAAAAAGTTCTGTTGATGACTAATGCTATAAAATTGAAGGTTGGGAGAAGATTGCATTCAAGTTCAGGTGCTTTGTAGATACGTGGGAAACTTGATTAGAACTGTGTCTTAGAAGGATTCCTCTGGCAGCAGGGTCTGGGACTGATTGAAGTGAGAAGGTGACCGAGAAACCACTGATTTTGCATATACTCATGGATTCAACAAATGCTATTACATGCTGGCTATGCCAGGTAGAAGAATACAATAAAATTTTAAAAGGCGCTGGTTATAAGAAAAGTGGTGTTATTAAAAATGAACAGATTTGAGAAAGAAGAGTCCAGATTTGGGTATGATGAGTTTTAGCGGTTTGGACTCAGCTGGGTATTCAGGTGCATTAGAGAGGGCAAGGATAGATGTCCTTTCAGTTGGGAATTTTGGTTAGTGAAGTGGTCATGATTGACACTAATATTGAGAAGTGATGGATGTAGTGTGAGAACTGATGAAATAGCAGAGAAAGAGATTATAGGTAAATATCCAGCACTTACTGAGCACTAAATATATATCAGGCACTGTTGGAAGCACTTTCCAAGTATTAGCTCATTTAATCCTCACAACAACCCCATGAGTTAGGTATTATTAACATCTACATTTTATAGATACCCTATTTTATATATGTGGAGAATGAGGCCTAAGATCACACAGCTAGAGAGCTTTAAATTTGGAATTTAACCTCAAGCAGGCTGACTCTAAGCCCATATTGATAACCCTTATTTTATGCTACTTTCCTGACAGAAGAGAAAAAGAAGACCAATCTGAGAAATATCAACATTAAGGGGACAGACCAGGAAGAGGAGTTTGCAGGACCAAAGAGGAGTAGTTAGAAAAGGATATTAGAAAGAAGCCCAGGGAGGCTGTGGCCAGGAGGACAGGTAGGTGGTGTCAAATAGTACAGGTGTTTTCTCAACTGAAAGGTATATCAATGTTGGCATGAAGCAGGCATGTAACAACATAGTGTCAAATTGAGCACATGCCTGAGGGAATAGTTACAAAACTTATAATTATTGTTTCAGTAGTTTAATAAATAAACTGATAATTCTAAAACCACCTTATTCAAGACTATCCTCTTAATGCAATTTATTAAGAATCTGTTGACAAGTACTACAGAGTTAAACAATGCTAGGCACAGAGAGTGCTAGAAAAGGGACATTTATTTATTCCCATTATTAATATTATTATTTATTCCCTTTATTAACATTAATTATTTAATATTGGCTAAATATTTATAGAGAACTTGCTGTGGGCTAGGCACTGTGTTTCATGCTGAAGATACACTGACTAGGAAAACAGGAGTGGTTCCTGACCTCCTAGAGCTCATGGTCTAGTGGCAGTAGTAGGCCTTGATTACACACACACACACTATATATATATACATATTTACCAACTGTACTAAGTTTCATGAATGATCTTTTTTTTTTGGAAACAGAAAGGAGAAAATAAAGTGGCATGCATAAATGAGCTATATTCCTTAGAATGGTTTTTATTACACTTATTTGTTTAGCAATTCTTCTTTTCATAGATAGATAAAGTAAAATTATTCTGAACACGAATAGAAATTATTATCTTTCTCAATTAGTGGGATGCAGTTTTACTTTTCATCTGCCTTTTTTCTTTAGGAATTTTTCTCTCCATTTTTCCTTTACTTGTGAGGTTGCATAATTGTGGCAACAGCTTGTTGGTGGAGGTTCATTCTTGTGCAAGCAAAGAAAATGGATAGAGAAATCATATTGATAAATGGGGGTGGGACCCATCAGGGAGTTTTGGCACCTCTTTTTCAAGGCTGCTTTGAGTGTTATAGAAGGTGTGTGTCATCTCTAACACAGAGGCAAGTTTCTATATTAATTAGCTCAACTTCCTTAAATACGAAGTTGAAGCCTTTTCAGAGCAAAATCAATGTTTTCTATAGAGTGTTAAAAAAAAAATCTCTTGAGTGAGCATTCCAGTGCCAAGTCACTGTGGACATTCAGTTGGTAACAACACAAACGTGGATTTCTAATTTTGGTTTATACTGGTGATTTGTCCATATAAGAAATTGATAGCAGTGGTGGCCCATTTGGAGCAGCCACTTTGGGGATGCCAGCTGTAGCAGGGGACAGCATGGCGGAGGCTGTGTACTCCACAGAGCTGACAGGGGCTGGGAACATGTGGGAGCCTGCCCTTTACCAAGTTAAAGGGGCAGGAGCCCTGTGCTCCAGGGCACAGCTGAGGCTCCCAGCCGTGGCTCTGGACCTGGTCATCCCTGCACTCTCAGGGGCCTGGGAAGCCCCCTGCCCCTATAGGCTTGGAAATGCCTTATCCCACTCCCTGGCCTCTCCCCACTCCTGGTGTCTGCTCTGATTTCTTAGCAAAGTTGAAGCTGAGCCTGGGTGCTGTCATGACCCAGCCAGGTGTGCATATGCTTGGATGGCACTGATATACCAGCCCCCTCACCTTGGCCCCCCTCTGAAGATTTGGGTACCCATGAGCTCATGGAGCGAGGCCAGGGCAACTGAGAGGTGCTCAATATGGGCCTACAGGTGCCCCTTGTTGTGAGCAGCCTGGGCATGGTGAATGGCATGTTGATGAGGGCAGACAGGCTCCTGATTGGAAAGGGGTGGGTCCCTAATGAAACCCAACCTTCAAGCCAGGAACTGCCTGAAGCCTGAAGTTGGGTTCCCAGTTCCAGGTGGAGTCTGCTGCCCAGAGGGAGACTTTATGGTGCTTCTTCTGGGCCTGCTCATGGCCATCCATGGACCAATCAATCAGCATGTACTTCCTTCTGAGCCCATAAAAAACCCAGACTCAAATACTTACTAAGTATTGCCTATGGAAAGGAGCTACACAATGTGAGTCTCCTCTCCACCAAGAGCTGGACACTCATCAGGATCACCTGCCTGTGGACAGGAGCTACCCACTGTGGGTCTCCTGAGAGCTGTTCTGTTGCTCAGTGAAGCTCCTCTCTGCCTTGCTTGCCCTCCAGTTGTCTGCATACCTTCTTTCTTCCTGGACACGGGACGAAAACTCGAGACCTGCTGAATGACAGGACTGAAAGAGCTGTAACACAACAGGGATGAAACACACCCCCGCACCCTGCTTGCTGTATTAAAGATAATGAGAAAAAGAGAAGAACTGTGGTCTTTTGGGGGAGCCCAAACCTAGGGGTTCCTCAAGTCAGAGCTGTGACACTCTCTTTGGGGCTCTGTGGTTCCTGGTATCTTGAAGCTTCTGGGTGTCACAGTGTTCTCCTCATCCAGACATGGGTGACTGCAGCGGATGTGTGCAGTACATCTGGTCTAGCCACAGCTTTGCACAGAGCCAGCACCTTTGCTGGTGTCTGGAGCTGGCTGCCCCATGACGGCAGCCAGTATGACTGGCTGTATGCAGTGGCAGGACCCTGTGTTTGCTTGCCCACACACCTCTCGCCACTCTGTGCCTGGCTCACCTTTAGCAGATGTGGGATCTGAGCTGTTATTTTTTATTTAAAAAAATTTTTAGAGACTGGATTTCACTATGTTGCTCAGGTTGGTCAAAATCCTGGGCTCAAGCGATCCTCCCACCTCAGCCTTCTGAGTAGCTAGGACTATAGGTGGGTGCCACTGCACCTGGCTTGGGACTAATTATTATGTGTGCTATGCTAGATTTCACAGGCATATTAAAATATTTTTTAAATTTAAAACTGACCTACTTAAGTGCCAGAAGCCTTAAGGCTTTAACAATGTTTACGAGGTCAATTGACATCTATTTTTGGCCTTCCTTCATCATTGCCACTTATTCAGCAAGTAGTTACTGAGTGCCTGCTATGGCAAGATGCTCTTGGTTCTGGAAACATAGCAGGCAAACAAAAACAGGTAAAAATCCCTGCCCTTTACATTCCAGAGTAAGTTTACTTTCTAGAGAGGCAGATAATAAACAGAATAAAATTAATAAAATACAACATATTCTAAAATCTAAAATATATAGCATGTCAGGTGGTAATAGGTTAAAAAAAAAAGCAGCGATGGGAAGGTAAGAAGTATGAGGTCAGGGTGGATGAATTTCTGTTTTAAGTAGAATGGTTAGGGGAGGGCTCACGGAGAGGTGATGTCAGATAAAAGACCTAAAGAAAGTCAGAGAGTGGGCCGTGCAGACATCCATGGGGAGCAGCTCTCCAGACAGAAGAAACAGCAAATACAAAGACCCTGAGCCGGCTGGCGCAGGCTGTCATGTCTGATGGGCAGTTGGAGGCCGGTGTGGCTGGAGTGCACTGAGAAGGGAGGAGGACTTCAGGGTGGTCTCCGACTGGCTATTGCAAGGACTTTGGATTTCACTTTGAGTGTGATGGACAGCCACTGGAGAGTCTGAGCAGAGGAGTGGTGTGGCTTAATTTATACTTAAAGAAATGTCTTTTTCTGCTGGGTGGGGAATAGATGAGTTATGAAGAGGGACGAAGGAAGAGGCAAGCCTATCATAGTCCAGGTGGTGATGGCTTGGACTAGGGTGATAATGGTGGAAGTGACAACCAGTGGCTGGATTAGGGGTTGAATTTGGGATATGTCCTGAACATAGATTGGGCAGAGTTTGCTGATGGATTGGATTTGAAGTTCGTGAGTGGGAGGGAATAATCAAGGAAGAATTCAAGGTTTTTGGTGTGATCAACAGGAAGGATGAAGCTGTCATTAACTGAGATGTGGAAGACTGTAGGAAGAAAAAGTTTGGAAGAAAAGAAAAGGAGTCAGGAATTTTATGTGTTAATTTAGAGAGCATATTATGTCTGAATTGAAACATCCAATATGTAGTTGAATGTTTATGTCTGGTGTTCAGAGGAGGATGCCAGACTGGATATTAAAATTTGATAATTGTCAGTATGTAGGTAGTATTAAAAGCCACAATACTTTTTGAGATCACTAATGGGGTGGGTACAAGTAGAATACGGAAGAGGTCCAAATACTGAACCTGAAGTGCTCTGAAGGCCTATAAAAGGTCAACTGCAGAGGCTGATGCACAGAATCATTGCCAGGAAACGTTAGGAGAAGTGACCAGTGAGAGTAGAGGCAAATCAGGAGACAACAGTGTCAGGAAGCTATGAAAGAAACTATCTGAGGTGAAAGGGAGTGATCAATAGTAAATTGATATTTACTATTAATTTAAAATAATAGTTACTTTAAAATGAAGAAGGAGAATATCTATAAGGTTTAGCATTGTGCAGGTCTTTAATAACCCTTAGCAACAGTAATTTTTTTTGAGATGAGGTCTTGCTCTGTCACCCAGACTGGAGTTCAGTGGCATGATCGTGGCTCACTGCAACCTCAACCTCCTGGGCTCAAGGGATTTTCCCACTCAGACTCCCATGTAGCTGACTCTACAGGTGCATGCCAACACACTTGGTTAATTTTTAAGTTTTTTGTAAAGACAGGGTCTCCCTGTTGCCCAGGCTGGTCTCAAATTCCTAAGCTCAAGCAATCCTCCCGTCTCAGCCTCCCAAAGTGCTGGGATTACAGGTGTGAGTCACTATGCCTGGTCAAGAGCAATTTTGATGGAGTGATGGAGACAGGGTCTACTTGGAATGAGTCCACTTATTCTATTGGAAAATATCTGAAATAAACACCCAAAATATTCTCTAAGCAAAATACCTAAAACATACTTTCAGATACTGAGACAATAATAATAATATCAATGACATCTGACACTTACTCAGTACCTACTTGTGCCAGGCACTGTGCTAAAGTGCTTTACAAGTACAATTTTATTTGACTCTTCATGATAAACCTATGAATTAGGTTCTGTTTTCTCCATTTCATTAATGAGGAAATTGAAGTTTATAGACTTTAAGGGTGCAAAGTCACATAATGAGTAAGTGATAGAGCTAAGGTACTGGAAGTATTTTCATAATGCTTTTACACTGAAAGATTATTTTGTTTCCAGGGTATATTGATTGCCTTTGGAAATAAATAATCTCATTCTTTAGAAACTAAGGTGGCATTTTTTACATTCCGTTTATTTCATGTCCCTTTATTTTCTCAATATCTAGCACTTCTACACTATTGGAAAGTTATAACCAGTTCCTTTATAGTTGTTTGTATGGTGTTTTTTTTTTTTAATGCAGAGAACTACCTAAAATATTTCAATTTATTCAATTAGATGAATATGTTCAATCAATTTAAATGTTATTAAGGAAAATGCCATTTTCTATTTTTTAATAGAAATTTATTTTGAGGAACTTGATTACATTTTTGGAAGTGCATTCTTAAAATAATTATATTGAAAAGCCATTGAACATTTAACATACATACTTCATGTTCACAACCTTTCTGTGTGGTGGGCATTATTATTATCTACATTTTATACACGGGGAACTGGAGGTTTGGAGAAGTTGTGTAAATTGCCTGAAGTCACAGAGCTTGTAAGTGGTTGAGTAAGGATTGACCCCATGTCCTCTGAAATTGCATTCCATGCTTTTTCCACTACAACATGCATATAAATTTAGTTAATTCCAATGCTCAGCTTGAAATATTATATCTTTACTCATCTGTGTAAAATTGATTACCCTCATTTGATGCACCATTATAACTCTAACAGCTGGAGCGACAGGGGCCCACAGGTTTAGGAAAGCACGTATACATTTTTAAATTAAACATGTTTTCTCTGGGAAGTATGCAAGTAGTTTATTATTATTTTTCTTTTTTAGGATTGATTCTACATAACCTGAGAGAGGGAAAAGCAGCATTACTGTTGCTTAGCTATGCTTTTCAGAGTTGCTGAATTTTTTTTTTTTGAGGATGTAGTTAGGATTGGTGTTAGCAAGGAAATGGAATGAACACAGATTGTGCCATGAATTGTGGAGCCTGCCCTGAAATAGGCTGTCATTATTTTTCTAGAATGAATCCTACAATTTCCCAACCTTCCTGAATCTCAGATTCAATTCACAAAAAAATTGTTGATTTCCTTGTGCTAGCATGTCCTTCTCACATCTACTTTTGAGCCTCTTTGATCAAGCTTCTACTCTATGGCCAGAATGGTCTATTAGAAATGTAACTATGATAACCCACTAATGGGTTCAAAGATTCTTCAGTGCCTCCCCATTACATTTAATATAGAATACCAGTCCCTTAACATGGCCTGCAGGGTCTGACATGGTTGGCTCCCTCCCTACTCTTTAACCTCAGCCAGTGCCATTTTCCATTACAGCCCCTAGGCTTTCTTGAAGTTCCTTTAGTCTTTTCCTCAAGGCTCACATAATAATATTTTCCCTGCCTAGAATATTATCTTCTCCATTCTTGGGGGTAAGTGCTATCTCCTTAAAGACTTTCCCTGAACATCCAATCTAAATTAGGTCCCCCAGCCCCTGTTATAATTTCTCTAATTATTTTGTGCCTTTCCTTCAAAGTGTTTATTACAATTTGGTATTACATTTTATTTGTATGCTTATTCCATAACAAGACCCTTCCCCATATAAATATAAGTCACACAAGGGCACTTTCTATGTCTGTTTTTTTTTTTTTTTAATAACCACTGCCCGGTAACATAATAGATATTCCAACATTTATTGAATAAATGACTGACCTTTCATAAGCTGTTTTATCAACTTGGGATATAACAACAATAACCAATGTTTATTTTGCAGTAATATCCTAACCACTATGACATCGCAATTGATTGACCCTGGAACAGGGGCAATACTGAGAGATGCATAATTGCAATGATTAGGTTTTATGGGGGGGGTGTTAACTCTTTGTTTTGCTGCATTTTGTTGACTGCCTAAAAAGCAAATGATAGGGAAAGAGAACAAAAAGATTTCATCAAATGTCATATTCTATCACATTATATCTAGATATTCTTATGGAGAATATTGTGCAATCAAGAAGCTGTGATGTATAAGCAGATCCATATGGACTTGTTTTAAAGAGATGAATTATTCATATAAACTTTGCAATCCTTTTGATAAGTAAATAAGTAAGGACAAAACTCAACTATCTCTAATTTTCTTTAAATTTGAAAATAGTCTCTTACTGTCCTCACAGGATGTGTGGTTGGGAGCAGAGATTGGTTAACGTTATCATTTTAGCTCCCTCTGCTGGTGGTGAATGATGCTTTTAGCAGAGGGCTGATGAAAAGTGCAAATGTTGCTAAAAGACAGGGATGAAACACCTTTGGTGTTACTGTTGGGCTCTTCTCGGTCAAGGTAAGAAGCACATATTCTCTTTTTAAAGCAATTTTTAACAGCCTGACTGATATATACTTTACATGCGATAAGGTTCACTTGTTTAAAGTGTACAATTCAATAGTTTTTACTATGACCATCACCATAATCTAATTTTAGAATGTTTTCATTGCCCCAAAAGAAACCTTCTATCCATTGGCTACAACTTCTCTTTCTTTAACTCTACCTCCCCTGCCACTAGCTCCTGGCAACTACTAAATTACCTTCTGTCTCTATAGACTTACCTATTTTGGACATTTTTGATAAACGGGATTGTACAATATATATTTTTGTGTATGTCTGCCTATTTCACTTAGCATACTGTTTCTGAGGTTTATCTGTTTATGCCATTATTTTGTTCCTTTTTATTCCATGGTGTATATATACCACATTTTCTTTATTCACTCATTGATTGATGGCGTTTAGGCTGATTCCACATTATTTGATGGGCAACTAGGTTGTTTCTGCTTTTAGGCTATTATGAATTATGCTGCTATAAACACCAGTGTTTAAGTTTTTAGGTAGACATATGTTTCAATTATCCTGAGTAGACAGATACCTAGGAATGGAATTGCTGGGTCATATCTACATTGAACATTTTTGAGGAACTGCCAATTTCTTTCTAAAGTGGTTATACTGTATTACATTCTCACACACATGCTCTTTTGGATAGTTTTACAAAGTAGTGCCTAAGAGAAAGAGAACTTAATAAATATCTTTTGTCATTTATTCTTTAAAAAATTTTTAAACATTTTATTTCAATAGTTTTTGGGTAACAGGTGGTTTTTGGTTACATGGATAAGTTCTTTAGTGATAATTTCTGAGATTTTGGTGCACCTGTCACCTAGCAGGGTGCACTGTACCCAATGTTAGTCTTTTATCCCCCACCCCTCCCACACTTCCCTCCAAATCTCCAAAGTCCATTTTGTCATTCCTATGCCTTTGTGTCCTCATAGCTTAGCTCCTGCTTATAAGTGAGAACATATGATATATGATTTTCTATTCCTGAGCTACTTCAGTTAGAGTAATGGTCTCCAATTCCATTTGTTACTATGAATGCCATTATTTTGTTCCTTTTTATTCCATGGTGTATATATATATACCACATTTTCTTTATTCACTCATTGATTGATGGGCATTTAAGCTGATTCCATATTTTAGCAATTGTGAATTACACTGCAATTAACATGCAAGTGTCTTTTTCATGTAATGACTTCTTTTGCTCTGGGTAGATATCCAGTAGTGGGACTGCTGGAACAAATAGTGGTTCTACTTTTAGTTCTTTAAGTCATCTCCATACTGTTTTCCATAGTGGTTGTTCTAGTGTACCTTCCCACCAGCAAGGTAAAAGTGTTCCCTTTTCACCACATCCATGCCAATATCTATTATTTTTTGATATTTAAATATTGGCCATTTTTGCAGAGGTAAGGTGATATCTCATTGTGGTTTTAATTTGTATTTCTCTGAAAATTAATGATGTTGAGTATTTTTTCATATGTTTATTGACTATATTATTTATTTTTGTTTTTGTTGCATTTGTTTTGGGGTTCTTGGTCACAAACTCTTTGCCTAATTTGATGTCTAGAAGAGTTTTCCCAATGTTATCTTCTAGAATTTTTATGGTTTCAGGCCTTAGATTAAGTCTTGATCCATTTTGAGATAATTTTTGATAAAGTGAGAGATGAGGATCCCATTTTATTCTTTTACATGTGAATTACCAGTTATCCCAGCATCATTTGTTGAACCGGGTGTTCTTTCCCCACTTTATGTTTTTGTTTGCTTTGTTGAAGATCAGTTGGCCCTAAGTGTTTGGCTTTATTTCTGGGTTCTCTATTCTGTTCCATTGGTCTATATGGCTATTTTTATACCAGTACCAGGCTGTTTTGGTAACTGTAGCCTTTAGTATAGTTTGAAGTTGAGTAATGTGATGTATCCAGATTTGTTCTTTTTGCTAATCGTTGCTTTGGCTATGCAGGCTCTTTTTTGGTTCTCTATGAATTTTAGGTTTGTTTTATTCTTGTTCTGTGAAGAATGATGATGGTACTTTGATGAGAATTGCACTGAATCTGTAGCAATTTTGACCATGCTACCAAAAGCAATATCATGCTTTGCATCATCAAAGCAATATATTGCTTTTGGCAGTATGGTCATTTTCACAATATTAATTCTCCCCATCCATAATCGTGGGATGTGTTACCATTTATTTGTATTATCCATGATATATTTCAGTAGTGTTTTGTAATTTTCCTTGCAGATATTTTTTTTTTACCTCCTTGGTTCTGTATATTCCTAAGTATTTTATTTTTTTGCAGCTGTTGTAAAGAGTTGAGTTCTTGATTTGATTCTCAGATTGGTTCTTGTTGGTATCTAGCAGTGCTACTGATTTGTGTATACTGATTTTGTATTCTGAAATTTTACTGAATTTATTTATCAGATTTAGGGGCTTTATGGATGAGTCTTTAGGGTTTTCTAGGCATATGATCATACCTTCCACAAACAGTGACAGTTTAGCTTCCTCTCTACCAGTTTGATGACTTTCATTTCTTTCTCTTGTTTGATTGCTTTGGCTAGGACTTCCAGTACTATGTTGAATAGAAGTGCTGAAAGGGGTCATTCTTGTCTTGTTCCAGTTCCTGTGGGCAATGCTGTCAATGTTTCCTTGTTCAGTTCAGTTTTCAGTCCAGCTGTGAAACCATCTGGTCCTGGACTTTCTTTTTGTTGGCAATTATAAAAATTACTGTTTCAGTCTTGCCACTTGTTATTTGTCTGTTCAGAGTTTCTATTTCTTCCTGATTTAATCTGGGAGGGTGGTGCATTTCCAGAAATTTAGCCATCTTCTCTGTATTTTCTAGTTTGTGTGTATAAAGGTGCTCATAGTAGCCTTGAATGATCTTTTGTATTTCTAGGGTATTGACTGTAATATCTTCCATTTCATTTCTAATTGGGCTTATTTGGATCTTCTCTCTTCTTAATCTTACTAATGGTCTATCAATTTTGTTTGTCTTCTCAAAGAATCAGTTTTTTGTTTCATTTTTCTTTTTTTTTCAGTTTCGATTTCATTTAGTTCTGCTCTGATCTTTGCTATTTGTTTTCTTCTGCTGGGTTTGGCTTTGGTTTATTTTTAGTTATCTAGTTTTATGAGGTGTGACTTTAGATTGTCTATTTGTGCCCTTTTGGACTTTTTGTTGTAGGCATTTAATGCTATAAACATTCCTCTTAGTACTGCTTTTGCTGTGTCCCAGAGGTTTTGATAAGTTATGTCACTATTATCATCCAGTTCAAAGAATTTTTAGATTTCCATCTTGATTTCATTGTTGACTCAAAGATCATTCAAGAGTAGATTACTTAATTTCCATTTATTTGTATAATTTTGAGAGTTCTATTCGGAATTATTTTCCATTTATATTCCATTGTGGTCTGAGAGGATATTTGATACAATTTTAATTTTCTTAAATTTATTGAGACATGTTTTGTGATCTATCATATGGTCTATCTGGGAGAATGTTCCATGTGCTGATGAAAGAATATTCTCCAGCTGTTGGGTAGAATGTTCTGTAAATATCTGTTAAGTCCATTTGTTCTAGAATATAGTTTAAGTCCGCTGTTTCTTTGTTGACTTTCTGTCTAGTGCTGTCAGTGGAATATTGAAGTCCCCACTATTATTGTTTTGCCATCCATCTTATTTCTTAAGTCTAGTTGTAATTGTTTTTTTATGAAATTGGGAGCTCCAGTAGTAGGTGCATATATATTTAAGTTTGTGATATTTTCCTGTTACACTACTCCTTTTATCATTAAATAATTTCCCTTTTTGTCTTTAAAAATTTTTTTTAACTGTTGTTGCTTTAAAGTCTGTCTTGTCTGATGTAAGAGTAACTACTTATCCTCACTTTTGGTTTTCATTTGTGTGGAATATCTTTTTCCAACTCTTTACCTTAAATTTATGAGAGTCTTTATGTATTAGGTGAGTCTCTTGAAGACAGCAGATACTTGCTGGGTGGATTTTTATTCATTCTGCCACTCTGTTATCTTTTAAGTAGACCATTTAGTTCATTTACCTTCAACATTAGTATTGAGATATGAGGTACTATTTTATTCACTGTGGTTTTTGTTGCATTAATACCTTGTTTTACTTTTTCATTGTGTTATTATTTTATAGACCCTGTGAGATTTATGCTTTAAGTAGGTTTTATTTTGGTGTATTTCAGGGTTTCATTTCAATATAGAATTTCTTATAGTGTTGGCTTGGTAGTGGCAAATTCTCTCAGCATTTGTTTGAGAAAGACTTTATTTCTCCTTTATTTATGAAGCTTAGTTTTGCTGGATATAAAATTCTTTTCTGACAATTGCTTTGCTTCAGGAGGATAATCATGGGACCCCAATTCCTTCTGACTTGTAAAGTTTCTGCTAAGAAATCTGCCGTTAGTCTGACAGGCTTTTCTTTATTGGTTGTCTGATGCTTTTGCCTTACAACTCTTAAACTTTTTTTCCCTTGTATTGACTTTAGAAAACCTGATGACTGTGTGCCTAGGTGATGATATTTCTGCAATGAATTTCCCAGGTGTTCTTTGAGCTTCTTGTATTTGGATGTATAGATCTCTAGCAAGGCAAGGGAAATTTCCATCAATGATTGCTTCAAATAAGTTTTCCAAAGTTTTAGATTTCTCTTCTTCAGGAAAATCAATTATTATTAGGTTTGGCTGTTTGACATAATCTCAAATTTCTTGGAGGCTTTGCTCATTTTTTTAAAATTCTGTTTTCTTTGTCTTTTTCTGATTGTATTAATTTGAAAGCCTTGTCTCTGAAGTTTTTTCTTCTACTTGTTCTAGTCTATTGTTGAAACTTCCCAGTGCATTTTGTATTTCTCTAAGTGTGTCTTGCACTTCCAGAAGTTGTGATTGTTTTTTCTTTAAGATTTCTATTTCTCTGGATAGTTTTTCATACATACTCTATATTAAAAAAATTCTTTAAGTTGATTTGCACCATTCTCTAGTATCTCCTTGAGTAGCTTAATAATCAAGCTTTTGAATTTTTTAACTGGCAATTCTTGGTTTGAATCCAGTGCTGGGGAGCTAGTGTGATCTTTTGGTGGTGTTATAGAACCCTGTTTTGTCATATTACCAGAATTACTATTTTGGTTTCTTCTCATCTGGGTAGAATATTTCAACGGAAAGTTCTGGAACTCAAGGCCTGCTGTTCAGATTCTTTTATCCCATGGGATGATCCTTTGATGTGATGCTTTTCCATTTCCCCTAGGTATGAGGGTTCCTGAGAGCTAAACTGCAATGATTGTCATTGTTTTCTGGACCTAGCCACCCAGTGGGGATACCAGGCTCTGGGCCGGTGCTAGGGAATGCCTGCAAAGTGTCTTATGATGCGATCTGTCTTCAAGTCTTCCAGCCATGGATACCGGCACTTGCCAATTTTTCAACTGTCTCATGAAATATGCAGTGGAGTGCTCCTTCTTCAATGCATCTATGAACTATTTTGGTTTTCCTGGTTCATTCTTGTGGTGGTTCTTGGAGCAAAAGTTCATGGTGTGAATATCCCGTTAGTTGATGCAGTTTCTTCATTGTGTTGATGGTATTTACCATTTGGTATGTTTTTGGAGTGGCTGGTACTGGTTGTTCCTCTCTATATTTAGTGCTTCTTTCAGGAGCTCTTGTAAGGCAGGCCTAGTGGTGATGAAATCTCTCAGCAATAGCTTGTTTGTAAAGGAATTTATTTCTCCTTCGCTTATGAAGATTAGTTTGGCTGGATAGGAAATTCTAGGTTGAAAGTTCTTTTCTTTAAGGATGTTGAATATTAGCCCCCCCCTCACTCTCTTCTGGCTTGTAAGGTTTCTGCTGAGAGAGCCGCTGTGAGTCTGATGGGCTTCCCTTTGTGGGTAACCCGACCTTTCTCTCTGGCTGCCCTTAGCATTTTTTCCTTCATTTCAACACTGGTGAATCTGATAATTATGTGCCTTGGGGTTGCTCTTCTTGAGGAATATCTTTGTGGTGTTCTCTCTATTTCCTGGACTTGAATGTTGGCCTGCTTTGCTAGTTTGGGAAGGTTCTCCAGGTTAATATCCCGAAGAGTGTTTTCCAGCTTGGATTCATTCTCTCTGTCACATTCAGGCACACCTGTCAAATGTAGGTTAGGTCGTTTCTTGGTTGATTCAGCTATGAAACTTGTGTCTGCTTTGCGAAGTTCTCGTGTTGTGTTTTTCAGTTCCATCAAGTCATTTATATTCTTCTCTAAACTGTTTATTCTCATTAGCATTTTGTCTAACTTTTTTAAGGTTCTTAGTTCTTTTGCTTTGTGTTAGAACATGTTCTTTAGCTCAGAGAATTTTGTTATTACCCACCTTCTGAAGCCTGTTTCTGTCAATTCATCAGACTCATTCTCCATCCAGCTTTGTTCCCTTGCTGGTGAGGAGTTGTGATCCCTTGGAAGAGGACAGGCATTCTCGTTTTGGGTGTTTTCATCCTTTCTGTGCTGGTTTCTTCCCATCTTTGTGGATTTATCTACCTGTGATCTTTGTGGTTGGTGACTTTCAGATGGGATCTCTGAGTGGATGTCCTTTTTGTTGATGTTGAAGTTATTTCTTTCTGTTTTTTAGTTTTCCTTGTAACAGTCAGTATATAT
Source organism: Cacajao melanocephalus (assembly GCA_963573385.1). Lineage (NCBI taxonomy): Eukaryota > Metazoa > Chordata > Mammalia > Primates > Pitheciidae > Cacajao > Cacajao melanocephalus. The sequence continues at coordinate 165,157 of CAUYLG010072977.1, forward strand.
CCACTATATATCTAATAGTGGATTAGTTACAAGGAAAACTAATATATCTATCCACAATAGTGGATATATATACTCAGAAGTGGGGTTGCTGGATTATTTGGTAGCTCTATTTTTAATTTCTAAATATAGTTTCATATTGTTTTCTATAATGTCTATACCAATTTACATTTTTGCCAACAGTGTGCAGTGCTCCCTTTTCTCCACATCCTTGCCAATGTTTGTTATCCTTTGTCCACTTGATATTAGTCATTGTAACAGCTGTGAGGTGATATCTCAATCTGGTTTTGAAGAGCATTTCCCTGATGATTAGTGATGTTGCACATTTTTTAATATGTACGGTGACCATTTGTATGTCTTCATTTAAAAAATGTCTATTCAGGTATTTTGCTTATTTCTCAGTAAGGGTTTTAATTTTTTACTATTGAGTTGTTTGAATTAATTAAATTGTGATATTAACCCCTTATCAGATACATAGTATGCAAATGTTTTCTCCCATTCTGTGAGTTGTCTCTTCACTCTGCTAATCATTTCCTTTGTTGCACAGAAGCTTTTTAGTTAGATGCAATACCACTTGTCCATTTTTGCATTTGCTGTCTGTGTTTTTGGGGTCATATCAAAAAAATTATTGCCTGCACCAATGTCGGGAAGCTTTTTCCCTATGTGTTCTTTCTAGTAGTTTTACAGTGTCAGGTCTTAAATTTAAGTCTTTAATCCATTTGTAGTTGATTATTATATATGGTATGAGAAACTAATTTCATTCTTCTGCATACAGATAACCAGCTTTGCCAACACCATTTATTGAAGAGACTATCCTTTCCCTGCACACGTTCTTCATACTTTTATCAAAGATCAGGTAGATTTTGTGGAAACCAGGTAGTGTGATGACTCCAGCTTTCTTTACTTGCTCAAAGTTGCTATGGCTATTCAGGGTCTTTTGTGGTTCCATATGAATTTTAGAATTGTTTTTTCTATTTCTGTAAAATGCCATTGGAATTTTGATAGGAATTGTATTAAATTTGTAGATTGCTTTGGGTAGCAAAGACATTTTAATAATATTAATTCTTCTAACCCATAAGGATGTCTTTCCATTTATTTGTTTTCTTCAATTTCTTTCGTCAGTTTTTTACAGTTTTCAATGTACAGCTCTTTCACCTTCTGGTCAAATTTATTCTTAAATATTTTAATTTTTTTCTGATGCTATCATAGAATTTTTATTTTGACCTTTTTTCAGATAGTTTGTTCTTAGTGTATAGAACTGATTTTTGTATGTTGATTTTGTATTCAGTGACTTTACTGAATTTATTTATTGGTTCTAATAGTTTTTTGATGTAGTATTTAGGGTTTTCTACATATAAGATTGTGTTATCTATAAACAGGAACAATTTAACACCTTTCTTTTTAGTGTGAATGCCTTTTCTTTCTCTTGCCTAATTGCTCTGGCTAGAACTCCCAGTACTATGTGGAATGGAAGTGACAGACTCCCAGTACTATGTGGAATGGAAGTGACAAGAAGGGGCATCTTTGTCTTGTTCTTGATCTTGGAAGAAAAGTGTTTAACTTTACACCATTCAGTATTATGTTAGCTATGGGCTTGTCATATATGTTTTTTATTGTGTTGAGGTACATTTCTTCTATACCTAATTTATTTAGAATTTTTATCTTGAGAAAATGTTGAATTTTGTTGTTTTTGTACGTCTGTTGAGATGATTATATAACTTTTACCATTAATTCTATTCATGTGGTGTATCATATTTATTGATTTGTATATGTTGAACCATCCTTGCATCCCAGATATAAATCCCTCATGATTATGGTAAATAATCCTTTTAATGTGCTGTCAAATTCAGTTTGTTAGTATTTTGCCATTGTGTTCATTGGGGATATTGGTCTGTAATTTCTTTTATTTTTTTGTAGTGTCCTTGTCTGGCTTTGCTATAAGGGTAGTGCTGACCTTGTAAAATGAGTTTGAAAGTGTTCTCTCTTCTTCAGTATTCTGAGTTTGAGAAGGATTGGTGTCAGTTTTCCTTACAATGTCTGATAGACTTCACCAATAAAGCCATTAGGTCCTTGGGTTTTCTTTACTGGGAGTTTTCCAATTATTGATTTAATCTTCTTGCTTGCAATTATTGTGATCATATTTCCTATTTCTTCATATTTCAGTCTTGATAGTTTGTATATTTTTAGGAATTTATCCATTTTTTTAGTATTCAATTTGTTGGCATATAATTGTTTGTAGTAGTCTCTTTGATCCTTTGTATTTCTGGGGTATCAGTGGCAATGTTTCCTCTCTCATTTGCAATTTTAATTATTCCAGTCTTGTCTTTTCCCTCCTAGTTATTCTAGGTAAAAATTTGTTAATTTTGTTTATTCTTAAAAAAAAAACAAATCTTGGTTTTATCAATCTTTTTATTGTTTTTCTAGTCTCTGTTTCATTTATTTCCATGCTGACTTTCATTATTTCTCTTCTGTTAACTTTGGACTCAGTTTGCTCTTTTTCTAGTTTGTTGATGTACAAATTTAGGCTGTTTATTTGAAGTTTTTCTTTTTTTCTTACTGTAACCATTTATTGTTATAAACTTTCTTCTTTGAACTGCTTTGGCTGTTTTCCATGGTTTTGTTATGTTGTGATTTCCATTTTCATTTGTATCAAGATATTAATTTTTTTAGTTTCTTTTTTTGATCACTTGGTTGTTCATTACTGTGTTGCTTGATTTCCATGTATTTGTGAAGATTCAATTTTGCTCCCTTTATTGATTGATCAGAAATGGTACTCAATATAATCTCAATCTTCTTAAATTTCTGAAGACTTATTTTATTGCCTAATATATGATCTGTCCTAGAGAATATTTCAAGTGTGCTTCAGAGTAATGTATATTCTGCTGTTTTTGGGTAGAATATTCTGTATATCTTTTAGGTCTATTTGGTCTACAGTGTTGTCAAAGTTTGCTGTTTCTGTATTGATTTTCTGTGTGAGTCATTTATTCATTATTAAAAGTAGGATGCTGAAGTTTCCTATTATTGTATACTTTCTATGTCTCCTCTCTACTCTTTTAATATTTGCCTTATATATTTAGTTTCTTGAATACTGAGTGCACATACATTAACAATCATTATATTGTCTTAATTAATTAACCCCTTAATCATTTTATTGTGGCTTTCTTTGTCTTTTGTGGATTTTGTTTTCACTTCAAGTCTATTTTGTCTGATATAACTACCCTGATCTCTTTTGCTTACCATTTAAATTGAATACCTTCTTTTTCCATCTCTTCACTTTCAGCCCGTGTGTCCTTAAAACTAAAATGAGTCTCTTGTAGGCAGAATATTGTTAGATATTGATTTTGTTCATCCATTTCACTACTTGAAGTCTTTGATAGGATAATTTAATCCATTTGTATAAATACATTATTGATAGGTATGGATTTACTATTGCCATTTTATTAATTATTGTCTATTTTGTAATTCTTTTGCTCTTCTCTTGCTGTCTTCCTTTGTGATTTTATAAGTTTTTTTTTGAAAGAAAGAAAAAGAGTGAAAAGAAGAAAGAAAGAGGAAGAGAAAGAGGGAGAGAGAACGGGATTCTTGTTCTATTGCCCAGGCTAGAATGCAGTCTAGAAATGGGCAATAGAACAAGAATCCCATTCTCTCTCCCTCTTTCTCTTCCTCTTTCTTTCTCTCTTA
>CAUYLG010072978.1:0-22725 GCA_963573385.1 Cacajao melanocephalus
GAGGGAGGGAGGGAGGGAGGGAAGGGAAGGGAGGGAGGGAGGGAGGGAGGGAAGGGACGGGAGGGAGGGAGGGAGGGAGGGAGGGACGTAGGGAGGGAGGGGAAGGGAGGGAGGGAGGGGGAATGAGCACACAAAGGAGAAAAAGCCGGCAAGAAAGAAGCACAGAGAGTGTAGACACAGAGGAGGAAATGAAGTTCTGCTTGGAAAATGGCAAAACTCTACACCCCTGGGGTGGAAGCCAGGGGCAGGGGGAAGGAGGGGTGTCTGAGAGTCATTAAGGGGGAGATCCAGGAAATGAGAAGTCAGCCTCAGTGCTATGCCCTCCACACCCGCTTGTCTGAGAGGCTTCTGGGTCTTCCAAGAGCCTTAAGACCAGCAGAATCATCAAGGAAGACTAAAACCACTGAAGTATAACTCAGAGGGGGAGAATTTTACGGAATGTGAATGATCATCTCAATAAAGATGTTTCTTAACAGTTGCAAAGGAGGCTCAAACTTAAATTTATTCTCTTTTGCTCAATCTAAAAATAGAGATGGCCTTCAGTTTTCGCGTAGGTGGGAGCTGTGGCCTCCCAGCTGGCCTGCAGGGGCTGGTTTGGTCAGGCCTCAGCCTCCCCCGTCTCCTGTTTTCCAACCGGGGCTCTCTGGCTGACCGGAACAAAGAAAAAGCAATTGACCCAAGGAACTCCTTGTATACAAGTCTCCTCTCTGCTTGCCAGTCTGGCTTTGGTTCAAACCTCATCATTGGGAAGAGTTCAAGTTAAAACACCAGGGTGGCTTCCCATTGTTTATGCAACCTCAGAAGCTTTTGGAAAGGACTTTAAAGAAAAAAGTCCCTTGATAGCACCTAAAGTGGTTACCTAGCTCTTCGGGAATCCCTCCAATGACAGGGAGCTCATTACCTCTTGAGGGCACTCATTCTATTTTCGTCCTCTGATTGACAGCAAATGTTTCTGTCTATAGCTAGAGACTTTGGCAAATGGGTCCTGCTCAGTGCCCTGGAGCCACACAGAACATGCCAGTCCTTTATCCAGGAGGCCCTTCACAGATTCAACCACCCCGCATCCCCTGTCATCTCCTCTCCACGCTGAACACGCCCGACTCCTCCAGCTGTTCCTTACCTGGGCCGAATGGGCCATAGCCTTGGGTATGAGAACGAACTCTAGGCTCCAGTAACTGCAATCACGACGACGATGATGCCATTTGAGGGCTTACTCTGTGTAGCACTTGGAACAATTCATCAAATCCTCACTACACGCTATGGGGGAGATTCTTTCTGGATTCCCCAACTCACAGATATGGACTCTGATGCACAGAGAGGTGAAGTAAATTGCCTAGGGACACACAGACTGTCAGCTGTGAAACCAGGATTCAGACAAGACTGGGCAGGTTTAGGATGGAATGGCTAGAGATGAAGCTAGCGTTTAAGCCAAAGGCAGGAGGACATTTCACAGAAGACACCGAGACAAACGCAGAAAACAGCTGTTTTCCAAAGCAACAAATCCATGCATTTGATATTGCAGGTCAAATGCGGTTTTCTGTTTACTTAGAAAATACCACAACCTCTTTGCCATAAAAATAGAAAGCTTACAGTATATAGGCTGCCTTTGCCCCCTTTAATAGATTTTACTACTCTCTTTTCTCTTTGAGTCCCAAGCACAATTCTAGGGCATTGTATCTGTGCTTTCAAAAGTAGGGGTGTGTGTGTGAGGGCATTGGGTAATTATCTGATTTCTTCAAGCTACACAAATGATGAGCAAAAATATGATAAAGTGAGTTAGGTCACTGAGAACACCTCTCTCCATGGAAGGAAAATAAGAATGTCGGAATCTGTAACGTGCTCAGAGGGAACATATTACATCAAGAGAGCCCCCCAGCCAGCGCAGGCCATGCACGAAATCCCAGGTTCTCCTCAGACGTAGCCCCAGGGACATTGGGGAGAGGTTGCTCCGGCTCTGTGACTTGGTCCTCGAGGCTCAGGCTGAAGTCACATCACACACACGATTATTATCTGTTACGGATCTGCAACCCACACTTCAACTCCTCAGTTCAAGAGAAAGAGCAGAGTAATTAGAAACCTCCTCATAAAAGCCCCTTTACAGTTCAAGAGCACTGCAATTTCCTTTCCATTCTTGCAGCTGATCATTTGCACAGCATTTTCCAGGGAGCCATGAAATGTGGATTTATAAGAAACATCCAAGGGACAACGAACATCTAAACACCCCGAGCCAGTGATTTAAAGGCTTGTGCTAGGCGGAAAAAAAAAATACAAAATGAGATAAGATGCTGCAACACTGCTGCTAATGGAGCTGATTAGGAAGATCTGGTAAGATAACAAGTGCAATGTGACCAAGGTATTAGCAAATATGACCCAGGTTACCTGTATCCTAATTTAATTACTCATCCCACCTCTTCCAGATCTTGTTGTAAAATATTAATTATGAAATCTTAAGACCGGGCGCAGTGGCTCACATCACTTGGGGAGCACTTGGGGATCCCAGAACTTGGGGAGACCAGGTGGGAGAACTGCTTGAGCCCAGGAGTTCAAGACCAGCTTGGACAACATGGTGAAACCCCATCTCTACAAAAAAATATTCAAAAATTAGCTGAGGCTGGGCACAGTGGCTCACGCCTATAATCCCAGCACTTTGAGAGGCTGAGGCAGGCAGATCAGTTAAGGTCAGGAGTTTGAGACCAGACTGGCCAACATGGTGAAACCTCATCCCTACTAAAAATACAAAAATTAATCAGGTGTGGTGGCACGCCCCTGTAATCCCTGCTACTCAGGAGGCTGAGGACAAGAATCGCTTGTACACAGGAGGCAGAGGTTGCAGTGACCTAAGATTGCACCACTGCAACCCAGCCTGGGCAACCGAGCAAGACTCTGTCTCAAAAAATAAAAAATTAGCTGGGCATGGTGGCTCACACCTGTAGTTCCAGCTACTAGGGAAGCTGAGGTGGGAGGATCACCTGAGCCCAGAGACATTGAGGCTGCAATGAGTTGTGATCATGCCACTGCACTCCAAACTGGGCCGTAGAGTGAGACCTTGTCTCAAGAGGAAAAAAAAATCTTAATTAAAAACATGAAGTTTCATGTAAATTAGCCTTTCAGAAACAGGCTCTTCCTAATCCCAAAACCTGTGAATATGTTACTGTATATGACAAAGAGGAATTGGGGTTGTAGATGGAATTAAGGTTGCGAGTCAGCTGACTCTAAAATAGAGAGATCATCCCAGATTATCACAGCGAGCCCGAAGTAATCACGAGGGTCCTGACATGTGGAAGGGGAGAGCTGGTGTCAGAGCAAGGTGATGTGAGAAGGACTCATCCTGCCATTGCTGGCTTTGAGGATGGACAGATCATGAGTCAAGGAATGCAGGAAACTTTCAGAACCTGGCAAAGGCAAGAAAACGGATTCTCCCTTGGGCCCTCCAGAAAGGACCTCAACTTTGCCAACACCTTGATTTCAGCCCAGTGACACCTATGGAGGGCTTCTGGCTTCCAGAACTATAGGGTAATACATTTGTGTTGGTTTAAGCCACTAAATTTCTGATGATTTATTATAGCAGCAAATAGAAAACTAATACAGTTGATGTCTATAGATTTTTTAAATGTGGACTAGCACTTTAATGACAACCTGATTTTGGAGAAAGGAGGAAAAGAAATGGACCTGGATGGCAGACCTGCCATGTGGCCACATCGTGCAAGACCCTGAGCCATTTACCACCCTTGGTCCCCCCAGCCTGCCCAGTGAGGTGGGTATGGCAGCACCCACTTGCAGCTGATGGCTCTGAGAATGTCCAAGAGGCTAGGGTGCTTGTCTAAGGCTTCAGCTGGGAAAGTGGCAGGGCCAGGTTTGGAGCCAGGTTTGTTTGCCTCCAGAGTGCTTTCTATTAAGGGGCAGGCTTCCTTTCTTTGTGCTCAGGCAAAATGGTACAAAAGTCCACAGAGCCTGCATTATCTGGTTGTGCACACGGAGGGCCCCAGAATGACGGCAACCTCCTCTCCCTACACTCTGCTGGGCTTTCCCTTTCCTTCTCTTTTTTTTCTTTGCTTCTTTCTTTTCTTCTTCCCTCCCTTCTTTTATCTTCTTTTCTTGTCTCTTCCTTCCTTCCCCTCCCTCCCTCCCTTTCTTCCTTCTTTCCCCTCCCTCCCTCCCTCCCTCCCTCCCTCCCTCCCTCTCCCTCCCTCCCTCCCCTTTCTTTCTTCCTCCCCTTTCTTTCTTTCGTTCTGTGCAGTGGTACAATTTAAACTCACTGTAACCTCAAACTCCTGGGCTCAAGCAATCCTCCCACCTCACTCACCTCATCCTGTAGCTAGGACTACAGGTGCCCACCACCATACCCAGCTAATTAATGTTTTTTTCAGATTTAGGGTCTCACTACATTGCTCAGGCTGGTCTCAAACTCCTGGCCTTAAGTGATTCTCCTGCCTCAGCCTCCCAAAGTGCTAGGATTGCAGGCATGAACCACTGTTCCTGGCCCCTCCCCTCCCTACTCTCCCACGTTAGCACCTACCCGCTTCCTAGAGAAAGTGGGGCTGGAGACTAGGGCAGAGGTGAGAGGGGCCTCTTCTTTCACAGCTCTGATACTTCTACGGCCCCAATCTCTGCACAGTGCAACAGTGGGGGCACAAAGAAAGGAGGGCAGCGCACACTGGCCTGCGCTGGAGGGAAGTCGGGCTCCTCAAATGTGCCCCACACGGAGGAAAGCTAACTGACGAGCTGTCACATACGTACTTGCAGACTCTGAGTGGGCACGGGACGGGGAGTGGGGAGCTTCTTTACCACGCTGAGCCATGAGTTATATGGAAGAGCCATTCTCTCCCAGGTGGAGAGAGACGGAATGGGACTTTGCGCACTGCTGTGTGTCCCCAGGCACGCATGCTGTGTGTATTTGGGAGGCACATGTGGCTCTCACAGGCTCCTGGGTGTTCAGGAACACACCTGGGATTGGCCTGAAACAGAAGAAGGCTCTGGAAGGTTTCCAGATGTGGGTCGATAATGAAGCCATCAGGGGAGGCATCTGCCTGCTGAAAGGATCGAATCCAGTTAATTAAGAGCAATACTTGGTGCTTAAAAGGCACAAATTCAGACCCGTCCATTAGTCTCTTCAGTTAAGATCACTTTAAATCAAAATTGCCATGCTGGGGCCATAGGAAGCATCTATTATTAACGAACAGAGAGAAGTGGACTCCTAAGTGATAGGCTCGCAACATACTCGGGGGTGGATTTGGAAGCTGATTCAGACACTTCTGCTGTGTAATAAAGTTTATTGCAGCTTTCCATGCTATCCTGCACAGAATGCATTATTGATGCTGTGCTTGGAGGCTGCGTGAGTATTCCATGGCCACGCATGTGCACATATGTCCTCTAATCCCACAGGCAGTCCCAGGATACCTGTGGGCAAGAGAGTGGGCCAGGCAGGGAGAGAATGACATAAACAGGATGGAGTGACCCATTGTCCCAGCTCTGGCTGAGCAGCTGGGAAGACCTTGAGGACCAGGGCAGTGGGCAGATTATGAGGAAGGCATGAATTAACCCCCATCAGGTACCTAGAAACAGGAGCAGAGGTGGGCCATACCCTTGGATATATTCCGTCTGGCCAGGAAGCTATGTATGCAAATACCGAAGGACACGGGTAATTTCAGAGCAAAGTGACCTCTTGGTCAACACAAGGAACTCTGCCTACCTACCACACATAGGGCTCCACACTGAGCAAAAAGACAGACAACAAGGTGCTCTCTGCCCTCTGAGGGTTGGGTTTGGGAGCGGCAACAAAGAGATACACATGGTCCAAGGCAATGGGTAAGAAGAGAGAAAGCAGATTGTCCTGAGCCCCAAGTGTCTGTGATTCTCTAAGTAAGTAATCAGTGCCAGACACAGAGGTTGCTGGAGCTGAGAGAAGACGTAGTCAAGAGAAGTGGAGAATATGAACTTGAGCTAAGACTTGAAGGGAGGGCAGGCTTGAGGGATGAAACTGCCTCCTCTGTCATCAGGCCAAGGCGACATTCCTAGGCAAAGGGACACCACTGGTCAAAGGGGATGGTAGAGACAAGACATTCTGGTGGAGCTTGAATCAGAGAGGTTTGGGGCCAGGAGCCAGCATCAGGGGACCGGCTCCCTAAGGAACCACAGCACCACTGGCTCTGTCTCTGCCGGAAATTAGCAGCAGATGAAGAGCATGCATCCTGAAGCTTAAGCTCTGGTGACAGTAGTGGAGCTGTTAATTCCTGGAGTCCAAATTCCTGCACCACCTCTGAGTTCTGAGGGGTTGGGGAAGGTAAGTAAATGGACCCCAGCTGCGTGCCCACCTCTGACTGGCTTTCTGGGGTGATCCTTGGACCATGAGTCCACGGAAGGTTATGTAATGAAGCTGCGAAGAGGTGCTGGCCAGGACTTCATTAGGAAAAGTTGCTGTAGTACAAAGCCTTGTGAGAGAAATTAGGGGGCTGGGGAGGGGAGGAGGGAAGAGAGCAGTTGGGGTGGAGGCTGGGGGAAGAGCCAGCATCCCAGACCCCAGGAGGGGCTGCCCAGACTCTCCTGAGGGAATGGGAAGGCCTCTTTGGAGGAACAATTCTCAGCACATCATTAGCTGTCAAAAGTCAGCAGACCCCACCATAGTCCATTTTCAAATTCTGGTGAGGGGCTTTTGGAAACAGCAGCCCTCTCCAGAAAGGGCTACCCGGGAAGGCTCGGACTGAAGGCAGTTACCTTCCCAGTGTCTTGGATGTCTTACCAGCAAGAAAAAGACAAAACATGCATAGAATTACCTAAACAGAAGCACTTCCTTTGCTTTTCCCAATTATTAACCCATGGGTGTTAAACTCAGTTTGATCAGAGGTCCTTCTAAGAGGGGGGAAAAACTCAAAAAGGCCGTAGGTCCAGGGTCCACCTTCCGTTTAGCAAGGAAAAGATGATTCCACTTTGCAGACAAGGCAACAGAGAGGCAAGCATGGTGTGCAAAGTCACCCAGCTAGTCAAGGACAAAGGAAGACCTGGAATTAGCTTCTGCCTCCTAGAGCAGAGCTTCATCCACTGCACCGTCTCAGACAGCACGGTTCATAATTTTTAAGAAGCGATGACTTTGCATTGGCCTAGTTATGTGCGCAAGTCCACGCTTGCTTCTGTGCTGACCGACGTCTCTAACTAGCCAGTGGCTGTCAGCTAGCAAACCTCCAGTGATGGAGGAGCCGGCAGCACATATGCTGTCAACCAAATGGCTGACAATACTGTTTGGGCAACTGTCCAGCCAAAATTGTTTTAAAGTTAAATTAAAACCCATGCTATAAACAACTCTCTGAAAAAAAAATACACACATGCCTAACTTTGATTCAACATACTCTAAATATCCTAATGACCACTAATGATCAAAATTTATTTTAATTTATTTTTTGCTTATTTTTTTGAGGCGGGTCTCGCTCCGTCACCCAGGCTGGAGGGTAGTGGCGTGATAATAACTCACTGTAGCCTCAAAGTTCTGGCTCAAGAAATTCTCCCACCTCAGCTTCCCAAGTAACTAGGACTACAAGTGAATGCCACCATGCCTGGCTAATTTTTAAAATTTATTGTAGAGATGAGGTCTCGAACTCCTGGCCTCAAGTGACCCTCCCTCCTCAGACTCCCAAGGTGCTGAGATCAATTGCAGGTAGCTGGAGATGACCATATCATTCTTCTAAAAAAATCTACTAGAATTTAACTCAAATCATTCTCATTTCAACCTTCTCAAACCTAACATTTTATTGCATATTTGTTATTTTTTTAAAGTAAATATGACAGCAAAAACCCATCCAAAAACATTTCAATATGCAAAGACATGTGGAACATTGAGAGAGTAAGGACTCAAACGAGCAGCTTCTTCCTGTCTGGGAAGAAGGTCAGGTGACTGGGGACCTAGCAGGTGGCCCAATCTTCCCTGAACAAACGGTATCGCATGGCACTGGGCGTCAGTTTCCCCAGTCCCAGAAGGATTGACAGAGATATTCTTCAGCACCACCAGGACAAGGGTCTAGAATGCAATGCAGGGAACCAGGTGGAGGGAACAGCTGCCTCAGGACAAGTAATAAAGGGCTGGACTGTCTCTAGGGAGTTCAAAAACAAGGCGGGGCATGGTGGCTCATACCTGTAATCCCAGCAGTGAGCCAAGATCACGCCATTGCACTCCAGCCCGGGCAACAAGAGCAAAACTGGGCACGGTGGCTCACACCTGTAATCCCAGCACTTTGGGAGGCCAAGGCAGGCAGATCGCTTGAGGCCAGGAGTTTGAGACCAGCCTGGGCAACATGGTGAAACCCTGTCTCTACTAAAAATACAAAAAAATTAGCCTGGCATGCTGGCCCTATCACAGCTACTCGGGAGGCTAAGGCACGAGAATCACTTGAACTGAGGAGGTGGAGGCTGCAGTGAGCTAAGCTCACAGTCACTGCACTCCAGTCTGGGCAACAGAGTGAGACTCTGCCTCAAAAAAGAAAAAAAAAAAGAGAGTTCAAAAAACCAACTAATAGTCTGCTTTTTATTAGCATCACATGCCAGTAATCCCAAACAATGCCAGTGATAAAATACTCCTCCCTTAAAAAAATATTTTCCTGGTCTAAGTTCTTTTTTCTTTTTTTTCAAGACAGAGTTTTGCTCTTGTTGCCCGGGCTGGAGTGCAATGGCGTGATCTTGGCTCACTGCAATCTCCACCTCCCGGGTTCAAGCGATTCTTCTGCCTTAGCCTCCCCAGTAGCTGGGATTACAGGCATGTACCACCATTCCCGGCTAATTTCTGTATTTTTAGTAGACAGAGAGTTTCACCATGTTGGTCAGCCTGGTCTCTAATTCCTGACCTCAAGTGATCCACCTGCCTTGGCCTCCCAAAGTGATACAGTTACAGGCGTGAGCCACTGCATCCAGCCCTGGTCTAAGTAAAAAACAATTAGTGTGATCTCTGAGTGTTATATGTAAGGTTCCAGTTAGCACTTTAAAAAAGTTACCCTTTAATAAACTTTGTTTTCTCCACAGAAGTTATTTGGAGAACTTCTAGTTATACAGTTGGCCCTGCTATATGTGGAGTCAGCCACATGTATTTGTTTTGAGAGTAAGCTCTTTTTTTTTTATTTTTTGAGGCAGAGTCTCGCTCTGTCTCCCAGGCTGGAGTGCAGTGGCATGATCTCAGCTCACTGCAACCTCTACCTCCTGGGTTCAGGCAATTCACCCGCCTCAGCCTTCCAGGTAGCTGGGATTACAGGCACCTGTCAGCATGCCTGGCTTTTTTTTTTTTTTTTTTTTTTTTGGAGAGATGGGGTTTCACCATGTTTGTCAGGCTGGTCTTGAACTCCTGACTTCAGGTGATCCACCTGCCTTGGCCTCCCAAAGTGCTGGGATTATAGGCGTGAGCTACTGCGCCTGGCAGAGAGTAAATTCTTAATGGTTCAGAATTTCCAGACTACTTTGGGTACCATTTGCATCTTCCATTTCTGTGAGCCAAATGTTCCTGCATTAAGCAAGTAGATTCTAAGCAGACAATGGTAGGACAGTGATTATAAAGCCAGAAGCTAGAGGTAAGTTACTTCACTCCTATCATTCTGTGCGACCACTTAGAGTTTTTGCCTTCCTACCGTTTTTGAGATAGGGTCTCGAGCTGTTGCCCAGGCTGGAGTGCAGCGGTACAATCTTGGCTCACTGCAACCTCTGCCCCCTGGGATTCAAGTGATCCTCCCACCTCAGCCTCCTGAGTAGGTGGTACTGCCAGTGTGCGCCACCACACCCAGCTTTCAGTAGAGCTTTTCAGTAGAGACGGGGTCTCACCACATTGCCCAGGCAAATCTCAAACTCCTGAACTCAAGCAATACACCTGCCTCAGCCTCCCAAAGCTCTGGGATTACACGTATGAGCCACCATGCCCCGCCTACTTGGAGTTTTTGTATGAAAACAATCCTGGTGCAATGATATGTACAGAGTTCAATAACAGAAACATTATCTGCGTTTCTCTTCTGGTCATTATTACAGAATTTCATTACGCAATTAGTTCTGACAATAATTTTGTCACATAGAGGTGAGGCTGTTAAACAAAGGTCAGCGCTGGTTGTCAAATGGCTGGCTATGCCACTGTTCCATAATGTGGCACATGACGGCTGAGAACCTCCTTCAATATCAGCCAGTCTCAATCACCCATAGATCTGCAAGAGAGTGAGGATGACTTTTCCCCCCGACCATCAATTTCCCTGTTAATGCCAATGCCCATTTCTCCCAGGACCGCTTCATTTAGCAGCCACTGTGACAGTGAATTCTGGGATGTGAAACTCAACAATACAAAGGTTTGCAGTGGCTTCTTGGGGCCCGGATGTGAAATCCAAGCAGGACCCACAGAAGGTGGTGCTCCTGGTAGGTCTGGCCCCCGTTCAGCCCCAGAAACAGAGGCTGGCCCTTGCAGCAGCGAGAGCGAGTGGTTCCCGCAGCCATGACCTACTTCCTGGACTACCAGTGGGGACTGGGCAGCTGTGACAAAGCAAAAATAAGTGAACTGGGAGTGAGCTCAGGCTAGAAAAATTTCTGAACAGCGTTCACCTTTTTTGGGGGGATGACGGGCAGGTGTCATGGATAGGTGAAGGGTCCAATCTTAGAAATTAAAAAATTAAGCAGGAGGTAGTGAAAAGAACAAAAGCTTTGGAGATGGAAGATTTGGGTTCAAATTCTGTTCTGTAACTTACTGGCTGTGTGGCCTGGGACAAGTGACTTAACCATTCTGAGTCTCAGTTTCCTTATTTGCAATGTGAGGATATAACCTCACCTCTTTGTGCTGTCCTACCATGAAGCAAAATCATGTCTGTTTGTTCTCCAAGAACCCGATATCATTTTAGCTCCCTCTCCTTTAGTTTTCCTTTCCTTTTTCTTTTTCGGAGACAGAGTCTTGCTCTGTTTCCCAGGCTGGAGTACAGCAGTGCGATCTCGGCTCACTGCAACCTTTACCTCCCAGGTTCAAGCGATTCCTGTGCCTCAGCCTCTTGAGGCACAAGCTGGTACCACAGGTACCACAGGTGCAGGCCACCATACATGGCTAATTTTTGTTTTGTTTGGTTTTTGTAGACAGGGTTTCACCATGTTGGCCAGGCTGGTCTCGAACTCCTGGCCTCAAGTGATCCACCTGTCTTGGCCTCCCAAAGTGCTGGGATTCCAGGCATGAGCCACTGAACTCCGCTTCCTTTAGTTTTTGATAACAACATAGAAAATTCTATAGGGACAGAGTCAAAGCATGGTGGGGCTTATGTATCCCTCCTCAGAGCTGGCTTGGTGGTCAGGCCCAGAAACTTCCCTGGAAATACAGAGTAGGCAAAACCTTACCCGGGAAAGAAATTAGCTTGCCAGAGGGTGGATACTGCAGAAACTGGGCACCCATTATCTGGTTCCCCGGGAGCATTTTAAATAAACAGGTGCAAGTTGTCGGTAATAAAGAATAAATCATCAAAACATTCTATACTTCAGAATTTGAAAACTGGATTACAGATGCAAAAGAATAACAAGGAAAGAAAGAAGGCCTAAGCTATGATTTAAAAGAACAACAACAACGATTTTGTTTTTGCTTAGTGGTAGGGCCAGCATTTATTGAGCTCTTCTTGTATATCCCTACTAAACAGGACATGAGCCTGGCGGTGATGGCCATTTTTATCATCACCTGGGGAAAGACTACTCAGAGGAAAGTAGAGTCAAGACAGGGTACATTCCAGGTTCTTTGTGACATTATTTGAGTGACTGGATCCAGCTGTACTTAAGCTGGATCTATTCCTGAATTTTTCAAATTTAGGAACCAATCAATTATATGAATAACCAGTTTATTTGGGCTTCTATTACTTGCAATTGAAAGATAAACACACCCTAACTAACCGTGAAATCATTAAGTGCCTATTTGTGCCCCATCACCTAATGTGACTTTTCTTTGCCTGTATAATGAATATAATTACACCATGCCAAGGCACTCGGTCTGCCCCATATAAGGTGTATATCAGAGCTTGGTTGAAATGAAACATGAAATTTCATGAAATACGAAATTAACATATTGTTACCTAGGAAAATATCCTTACCATCCTATCTTCTGAGGAGGCTTAGGGAGATTGATTTTTCATGGGTTTATTTATTAATTCAAAAAGTTTTAAATGTCAAGCACAAGGCAGATCAGTGATTCTCAAGTGGATACAACAGAATTCCCTGCAGTGTTTAAAAATATATCCACTGATGTCTGGCCCTACCCCAGGAATTTGGATCCAACTGGCCTGGGATGGGTAGGGAGTGAATGTGTATTGGGGGTGGGGTGGGGGTGGGGGTCTTGCCTTGTGGCTTTAAAAGCTCCTTAGGTGAATTTTTTAATGCATAGTTAAGGTAGGCAGCCAGAGTGCAGGTGACCACAGCAGTGAGTGACATAGGTACAGTGATATGGTCCTTGCCCTTGTGAAGGTGCCTTGTGGGGAAGGCAGTTGAAAATCAAGTGAGACAAGTACCACCAAGTCATAGGAATGTAGGGGGAGGGGCACCTGTGTAGTGTGGAGGTTGGAGAAAACTTCCCCAAAGAAGTGATATTTCTGCTGAGACCTGAAGGATGGGCACAAGTTAGTAAGGTGAAAGGGAGGGGATAGGAAAGAACATTCCAGGGGAATAGCATATGATAAGGCCCCAACAGAAAACTGCAGAGAGTTTTCAAGGAACTAAAAGATGACTCCTAAGACTAGAAGATGAGGTGATGCCAGATGTGTGAAGCCACAGACATTTGGGTCTTGTTTGTCACTGCTGTATAAACCCGGCCTCACTAACTGATACAAGTGGTTAGAACAGAAAGATAGGGGCTGAGTCCCAGCTGGATTCTGGTACTAGGGGCATGTTGGGAGGAGACGGAGGTTTCCAAAGTGTTGAGGATGCTTTTAAAAACATCTGGCTGGGAAAAGGAGAAAGCTAGGGTAGTTAACTGAAGGGGGTAAGTTTTGTTTTGTTTTGAAGAGGGGAATTATTTAAACTTTCTAGATGCTGGCAAAGAAGACAGAAGAGGAAAAAAAAAAATGCTAAGCACTGTTCCTGAGATGGTGAGAGAGGTGGAGGGATGGGATCCAGGCATAGGGTCAGGGAGGCCTGGCCTTAGCACAGTTGCCCCAGGTTGCTGCCAGAGAGGTGCCCAGAGCAGACTTTGGCCATGAACAGAACTATGCTGAATTAGCACACCTGAAACGCTGACTCTGGGCCTCCCATACTCAGGTCAGCAGAGCAAAGCACCTTGACCCTGGGAGTCTTGACTTCTGCTGCTTCCATCCTAAGTCAACCACACCCCAGCAAACACGTGCTTCCCCAGTATCTAAGGACCACTGTCCCACAACAGGAAAGAAATGAAATTGACAAATCACACTGGTCAGATTTCCAGCCTTCCAATGGAGGGCTTGGGGTAGACTGGCACTCCTTCTTCCTCAAATTTTTTGTTTTGAAAATTTTCAAACCTAAGAAAAGTTGCACAAATAATACAATAAATACCATATTCCCTTCACTAAGATTCACCAATCATTAACTTGGTAACATTTTCACTCTCTGCATATATAATTATATAAAAATATATGTATGTATGTATATGTGTGTATATGTGTATGTATATATATATACACACACACATACACACATACATACCACACACATACTTTTTTCCTGAGCTGTATGAGAATTCACTACAGACATCATGATACTGTACCCTTAAGAACTTTCTTGGGAGAAGTAATGTTTCTGCTGGAACCTGGATGCTGAGAAGTTACCAACGTGAAAGGGTGGGCATAGAAAAGCCTGTTTCCAAAGAACAAGTCCATTCCCTCCAGAACCATCACACTACACACTCTGATACTATTATAAGTCCATATGTGAATTTCTCTAATTGTCCAATAATGTCCCTAATAGATTTTTAAAAATTTGAGGGCTGCGTACACTTGGGCTGGTACCAGTCCAAGTGCTGGTAACTCCAGCACTTTGGGAGGCCAAGGTGGGAGGATAGCTTGAACCCAGGAGTTTGAGATCAGCCTGGGCAACATAGTAAACACCATCTCTAAAAATAAAAAATAAACAAAATTAGCCAGGTGTGGTGGCATGCACCTGCGATCCCATCTACTTGGGAGGCTGAGATGGGAGGATCACTTCAGCCTGGGAGGTCAAGTCTGAAGTGAGCCATGATCATGCCACTGTACTCCAGCCTGGGCAACAGAGTGAGACCCTGTCTAAAAGTAATAAATGAATAACATAAATAAATGAAAATTTGATCCAGGGCTTAGTAAGGATTAATATTTGTTATGTCTGGTACTGTTTAAAAAGACTTTTTTTTTTTCTTGACACAGCATGTCACTCTGTTGCCCAGGCTGGAGTACAGTGGCATGATCTTGGCTCACTGCAACCTCCATCTTCTAGGCTCAAGCAATTCTTGTACCTCAGCCTCCCAAGTAGCTGGGATTACAGGTGTGAGCCACCTCACCTGGCCTAAAAAGACTTTTCAACTCCAATTTTAAACTTAAATTTTTTCTTATTTTAAAAACAACGTATGCATGTATTATCAAATACAGGAAAATACAGAGACAGAAGTACTTACTGATGATAATCCTATCAGAGACATCACTATGAATATGTTTGTATTTTATTTGTATATGTTTGTATTGTTTTTTCCTGTGAATTCTAAAACATCGTTAAGATTATGTTAAACATAACAGTTATCATGCTCTTCTTTCAGAAGTGTTTTCTCTTGGCATTTTAAACTCCATAGACATAATTTTCTAATGGCTACATACTATTTGACATAACCATTTTCAGAGGTTGAATATTTAGCCAGCTTCTGAGACTTCCTGTTATAAACAACACTATGATGAACATCTTGGAATATAAATCCTTTGCATGTGACTATTTCCTTAGGACAGATTCCTAGAAGTGAAATTCTGGGTCAAAGAGTAGCAATATTTTAAAGGCTGTCTATGTATACTGATAAACTGCTTCCTGGCAATTTGTCCAGACTTTTACTCCCTGAGTGAATGCTGCCTTTGAAGTGGGGACAGAGACTGAAGTTAAGGACCAAGGGGCACGGAGAAAGAAGAGGGAGGCCCTTGAGGGGAGAACTGATCACAAATCATCTTGCGCAGTGCAAACCCAGGAGAGGAGCTGCAGAAACCACTGCATCCTGGGGCTGCCCATTCTACCTGGCCCAAGGAGGCACTCAAGAAATGGTTTGCTACATGAATAAACAAATCCACAAACGTATATTTCTGAATTCCTATTATGTGTTGAACAGAAGAGATATAGGGAGAGAGAAGGAAAAGCAAAGCAAGGGATCATGTGATAAAAAGGGACAGTAGCGGTGGGGTGGACAGAAGTCAGAACTAAATTTACCCCATGTTCAACTTGGTGAGTTTTCGTAGAAGTCTGACCATTGCTTAGGTTGAGTGTCTATAGTCCTCCCTTCCCCTCAAGATAAAGCTCAACCTAATTCAGCACCAAGATCCAAGCAGCTCAGAAGATACGACAGGGAAAAATCTGGTGTAGATTAAGTGCCACCCCCTAGCAATGCCCTGGAGACAGCAGCAATGTTACTTAAGAAAGCAGCTGGGCCTCTCACTGATCAGCTAGAGATGAGGACAGTGCCTCACCTCAGCAGTTTGCAGCAGACATGCATCAGGCCACTAGGATAGTTCTCATAAGCCTCTCCTGGTTGTCACCACGATTCCAAGTGGGCAGGAGCAGCCCTATTGACTGAGACAGGTGGTTATGGGTACACACGGGTATATGTGTGCAATGGAAATGGGTACTTGGGTCCCTTAGGGGTCCCAGGAGCTGTGTGGTCACGGAGGGTAGGCATGATATCACAGTCACCCCCGGGGAAAATCTGGGTTCGTGAAGTCATGGAGTTCCGGGGCCTTTTTTCCCATGCTTTTGGCACTGCTTTTTGCTTTGCTTTGTTTGCCTTCAAAGAGCAAGTGACAGCTGGACAGCAAAGAGGAGTGGAGGCCGGGAGAATGGGCAGGTAGCCCAGTGCTCTCCAATAGCTGGGAGTCGACTGGCATTCCTGCAGTCCCTGTCATTCCTGCTAATCGTGAGGAACTGAGCAAAAGAGCCTTCAGAGTGACAGCTGACTTAAAGTGCACATGACCCTACACTTAGAATTGAAGTGGGCTTTGGAGCTTGCAGATTCTGAACACCTGCTGGAGTGGTGAGGAGGCTGTGTTCTGGTTTTGCCATCTTGGACAGGGGGTGGAGGGGTTGGGGGACTGCCTTTTCTCCTCTTCGTGCAGCTCTGCTGGGGCCTGTCTCACACCTGTGAGCAGAGTTATGGGTGGATTCCAGGGGAGACAGAGCTTCGTTGTGAAATGCAAAATGAAGAGCTTGTGAAATGCACAAAGAATATATTTAAGGAGCTTTCATTTTAAATCAAACACTTATATAGCACCTACTACCTGCAAAGCTCCATTCTAAGCACTTTACCCATCTTAATTCATTTAATTCTCTTTCCAACCCTAAGAAGCAGGTGTTACCATTGTTCCAATCTTACAGATGAGGAAACTCAGGCATGGAGAGGTGGAGTGACTTGCCCAAATTCACACAGTTAGGACCTAGCAGAGCTGGGGTTTGAACCCAGACTGCCTGGCTCTAGCATGTGTGCATGAAACTTCACCGCCATATGAGCGAAACTGCAGGACGGACGTTCTCAAAGCAAATAACCTTCCCAGAGATAAGAGTTAGGTTGTTTCCCCACTGGTTTCTATTATTCAAGAAGGGAGCTCTTACTAAAAGCTAAAGCGGGTAGGCCAAGGTCCCATGCGAGGCTGATATTTGCTGAGTCACTGAATAGATGCATGATGTGCAATGAGGTGAGAAAGACGGTAATGCGAAAGAATTTGATTACTTTTTACAGGAGGAACCCAGAACCACACAGAGCCCTGAGGGTTGGCTGGCTCTGGGCATTCTCCCAGTGCCCACAAGTAAATCAAGGACAGCCAGACCCCTTTCAGGGTACCTTCCTGGGGCCTGTCTCATGCCCTTCAGTTAGGAGTCAACCCTATGGGATCCTCTGGGCTAAACCAGCCATTGAGGGGCTATGTTGACCTGGCAATGGCCAGCCCGGGGCTCCTTTGCTCTATTAATCCCCAAAACTTCATCCAGACCCTGCATCCCCTTGTTCTGCAAATGGGTTTAGTTCTTTGATTCCCAAAAGCTCCCGGAGGACGGGAGTTTTGTCTGATTCACATCGAAATCCTTAGCATCTACAGCATCCAGCAGGTGGAGAGAAGGGGGAGAGACTTAGCATGTATTATGCGCCTGCTCCTGCCACCATACATGATCTTCACAACACTCCTAGATGGCATTCCTTGAAGGGGAAGATATTACCAGCCCCTACTTAGAGATAAGAACATGGGGTCCAAGAGGTTAAGGGGCTTGGCTCAAGGTCACCCAGCTAATGAGTGGCAGAAGGGGACATGAGATGAGTCCTACTAAAGAGTCCAGGCTCTGTCACTCGCCACAGGGCTCCCTGGAAGACGTTGGTGTTGCTTGTTCTCCCTGACTTTCCCTTTGCTGACTCCTTTGATTATTTTGCTTGACCTCAGTCCATTTCAGGATTTGGGACTGAGTTTAGTTAATGCCATTTTTTGTTTCTGGCTTCAGGTCCCTGATTGCTCCAGGGACCTGCCCTAGCCTGTCTGACTTCCCAGAGGAGATCCAGTCCTGATGTTGGCCCTATCTTTAGCCCACATTTCCATCCCATTCTCAGTGAAAAACCCTGAGTCATGACAAGACAGCTAGTGCCAGGGAGAGGAGCCTTCAGGTAATGCCTGTCCTAGGCATCCTCTCCTTTAAGAAAAATGTTTGTCAAGGTGCCTCAACATAATAATACCTTTATTGCATATAGGTAGAATATAAAACTGACTTGTAAGACCAATGTGTGTGTGTGTGTGTGTGTGTTTCTCCAGCTAGCCTCCAGGGAAGGGACTTAGTTCCTCGGCAGCCCAGTGCATGGCACAGCTGGCACAACATTTTCAAACTCTAAGGTATAAGTTTTTTGGACACTTTGGCTGGGTATTTTGATAAAACATCCCCAGATAAAAGATGGCAACCAACAAGCATCAAACTAAAACTACCCTCAAAGAGCAAAATATAAGGCCTTTGTAACAAGAGTCACAGAGTTATGGCTGGGCGTGGTGGCTCATGCCTGTAATCGTAGCACTTCAGGGCCGTCTCCGCTAAAAATACAAAAATTAGCCAGGTGTGGTGGCACATGCTTGTAATCCCAGCTACTTGGGAGGCTGAGGCAGGAGAATTGCTTGAACCTGGGAGGCAGAGGTTGCAGTGAGCCGAGATCGTGCCACTGCACTCCAGCCTGGGTGACAGAGCGACTTTGTCTCAAAAAGAAAAAACGAGCAAACAAGCAAAACAAAAAAACCCCAGAGTCACAGAATCAGCCACTATACAGAACCAGAAAGAGGCCTCAGGGAGAATCTGTGACTCAAGAACACTAGCTGAGGGTCACGGGCTTAGGTGCTTTGAACTTTGCTAAGGGAAATCTTCTAGTCCCTTGTTCTTCCCTTCCAGCAGGACAATAGTCAGAATACCCTCAAGACTTCCTTCTTTCCCCAAGGTCTCAACATCCTTGCCTCAAGAAGTTATTCCTGAAGTCTAGCTTGAATTCCTCCAGATAGAGTTTAAACCAGGCAAACAGCCTAGGAGCATGTTACAAGATTCCAAAGCTTCTAATTCAGTCACCATCACTTGAAAATGGGGATATCTCATGGAAATACAATTTCTGATTTATCTGGAAAAGTCAAGATGTTCTGGCCATGCTGGGCCTGCACTCCTGTGAGGTGGTATCATTGGCTTGGGGGTCTCACCAGTGCCACCCTGCATGGGGGCACTGGGTGACATGATGCTCCATTGAGCTTTCCTTTCAGGCTGGGTGGCCAGAGGTCAGGCCCTGTGCTTCCTCCAGGGGATGCTGTCCTGACCCAGGCTGGTGAGGCAAGGAGGGGCTGTGGCTTCCTGAGCTCTCCAAACTGCTAGTGTGCCCGGGGAATGCTAAGCAGCCTCCAGGCTCTGACCCGGTTTGTCTTCTAGGACCCACTTGCTGCCAGGACATCAGGTGTGGGTCTGGAGAAGAGAATCCTTTTGCAAGGGATGTTGATGGTCCATTTTAAAAAAGAAAGCTTCCCACAGTCTGCCTGGCACCAGGCTTTCACCAGTGAGAAACACCCCTCCAGATTTACACCCAAACCTAAAAAGAGAAGTGTATAAGGGCTCTTGGCCCAATTCTTTTAATGAGAAGTCCTACTCCCAGCACAACCAAGGGATGATCCCTAAACTTTCATTTAAAAGTCTTGGGAGGGAAGGAAGGAGTAAGAACTTTTGCAATCAGATTTTCCTTACCTTCACATTTATTCCTTCTTAACTATTAATGACTTGTTCGTCGTGCTGTATAACAACTGCACAAAGATGCACGTGCTGGCCACCTCCACGTTCATTACTAACGCAATAATTAGTAAGTATACACGGTGTGGCAGGTGCTAAACAGCAGATGAAGAGCGAGGTGGGTGAAGGCACCATGCCATGAATTTGCAGCTAACAGAACCCCTCATGCTGCTGCCATCCTTCCTGGGCCTGGCAGCTGGATTCTGCAGAGGTGCCCCACTCCCTTGGGGACTTCAGAAATGTCCTCTACGGGTTAGGGGTGTCTAAGGAGAGTGTATCTGCAGGATTCCAGGTACTAGGAGGTGTGTAGAGGTGAGAGGACCCATGCAGCCACCCCAGACCTTGCCAAGTGCTCCAGTCTGGCATCCGCAGAGGACAAGGGAGGATCAAGGTGCAGTGCTGGGCCACTGAAAGCAGCCACAGAGTTGGCGCCGCCAGGCAGAAGGTGTGTGGCTCAGGAGAGGAGACCCCTTCAGGCAGCAATGCTGGGACCAGAGGGTCAAGGCTGAGGAGGAGGCCACCACAATTCCCAGTGTGGCCCTCAGGAGCTGAGGGACCGTGGGAAGGTGGCCTAGCCACTCTGAGCCTGAGTTTCCCCAGGAGATAAAAATGAAGACAGTATCGGCAAACTCAACAGGGCATTATGGTAAAGAAATGAGAGGACCGAGGAACATGTTAGCTGTCACGGCCTCAGCCACTGCCAACTCCAGCCAGGCAGCTGGTCCCCGTTGCTGAACACCAGCCAGGTGACAGGAGGACAGAAGGTTCAGGGGAAACCAAGTCCATCCCCCAAAACAAAAGAAAAACACAAACAAAAATAGGCACCGGAGCTGCCGGACGTGTGCAAAGCCTGTCTACGTACAGCCTGTGGACAGAACCCAGGAAGAGCACCCTGGCTCCTGTGCTGCACGCCTACAGCTCATCTGGAAGGTTCCCTGTCTATGGCAGCCAGGTATGCAGGCCAGCCTGCAAAGGCCTAGTAACAGAGCTTATGTCTAAGACAGGTCTTAGTAACTTTGTGCTGCCAGACCCACCTGGAGCCCCTTTTAAGGCCTTCTTTTGTTGTTGAGACATGATCTCATTCTGTCACTCATGCTGGAGTGCTGTGCTGCCAGCACAGCTCACTGCAACCTCAAACTCCTGGGCACAAGGGATCCTCCCACCTCAGCCTTCTGAGTAACAGGGACTGCATGTGCCTGCCATCATGCCAAGCTAATTTATTTTTTGTAGAGATAGGTGTTTACTGTGTTGCCCAGGCTGGTCTCAAACTCTTGGGCTCAAGTGATCCTCTGCCTTGGCCTCCTGAAGTACTGAGATTACAGGCATGAGCCGCTGTGTCCACCCCTTTAAGCCCTTCTGAACTTTAAACCCTACCTGCCTCAACGCGGAGCCCAGCAGTGGGGAAGGTGGGGAGGGGAAGGTAGAAACATGTAAAGGAGGCAGGGTCATTGCAGCCAGCTCTGGGTGTGAGCTCACCATCTTCCACAAGGCCGTTCTTGGACCTGGCCTTGGGAACTGACTATGGTTCTCCGTAGGGTAGGGATAGGCAAGGAGCTGGGATGAGGCTCTGACCTCTGCAGCGTGAGGATGCCAAGGAGGAGGGCGGGTGGGCGCCCCTTCCTCTGTTCTCTGTAGTCCTGGATGCCTCGTGTAAGTGAGAACGCAGTCAGTCCCAAGAGGACCATCTCTAGAGGAGGCACCGGGGCCCAGTGGAGGGAGCAGAGGCAGATAGGGAGCAGGAAGGGCTGAGCAGCGACGCAGCAACAGGCAGGGGCAGGGAGATGCAAAGACTCCTAGTCCCACAACAAGGTACTACACACAGACTGTATGGCTCATAAACAATAATTTATTGCTTGCAGTTCTTCTTCTTTTCTTTCTTTCTTTTTTTTGAGATGGAGTCCCAGTCTGTTGCCTAGGCCAGAGTGCAGTGGGGCGATTTCGGCTCTCTGCAACCTCTGCCTCCTGGGCTCAAGCAATTCTCCTGCCTCAGCCTCCCGAGGAACTGGGATTACAGGCGCTCACCACCATGTCCAGCTAATTTTTGTATTTTGTTTTAGTAGAGACAGGGTTTCACCATGTTGGCCAGGCTGGTCTCAAACTCCTGACCTCAGGTGATCCGCTGGCCTTGGCCTCCCAAAATGTTGGGATTACAGGCGTGAGCCACTATGCCCAGCCAGTGTGAGTCAATTAAATCTCTTTTCTTCATAAATGACTCAGTCTCAGGTAGGTCTTTATAGTAATGTGAGAACGGACGAATACACTAAGAGTCCCTTTGTAACCTTGTAACCCGCCTCTGGTTCTACACCCTGCCCTACAGAACGCTCACTGCAGCAGGCATGTTCCCCTTTGCTTCATAAACCACAATGGCAGCTTATGACAGCCGGTGCTCAGCAGGGTGGCTAGGGGTCAGCTGCTGGCTGTGCTCTCTGCTTTACACACATTACTGCTATTCCTTACAGCAACCCTGAAAGAGAGGTGCTGTGATTCCAAACCAGGCTCAGAGAGGTCCAGCTACTTACCCAAGATCATACAGCTAGTAGGGGGCAGCCAAGATCCAACCCCAGCCAGCCCTCCTCCAAAGCCTGGGCCCTTTCCACCACATCTTACGGGCTCTGCAGAGTGGCAGGAAGAGACAGGTAAAGGCATCTCATGTCCATTTCTGAAGTAAGGCATGATAACAATAAAATGGTTAAAACAACAGCTGGGGGAAACGCTTCAGTGGCTAAGAACAGACCAGCCAGGTGCAGGGAGAGATGATCAATGACAAGCGTTCTAGCAGTTTTTGTGCTAGCAGTGAGATGGACTGACTTCGGAAATGGAAAAGGAAGACAGTGAGAGAGGAAAGAGCCAAAGTGGACAGAAAAATGAAAGATACTGGCCGGGTGCAATGGTTCACGCCTGTAATCTTAGCACTTTGGGAGGCTGAGGTGGGTGGATCACCTGAAGTCAGCGAGTTTGAGACCTGGCTGGCCAAAATAGTGAAACCCCGCCTCTACTAAAAATACAAAAATTAGCTGGGCATGGTGGCGCACACCTGTAATCCCAGCTACTCCAGAGGCTGAGACATGAGAATCACTTGAAGCTAGGAGGCGAAGGTTGCAGTGAGCCAAGATCATGTCACTGTACTCCAGCCTGGGTGACAGAGCAAGACTCTGTCTCAAAAAAAAAAAAAAAAAAAAAAAGACGCTGAAATCAGACTACTCCAGGATCCAGAGGATTCACATCATGGATAGACCAAAGGGGCTGGTGGTTCTACAGCCCCTTCCCATACAGCATTTGTCACTGGGAACTCCTCCCTCA